>CAUZXS010000396.1:0-5000 GCA_963585895.1 Sepioteuthis lessoniana
TCCAACATCGTAGGAAGTGAGTTCGAACTTCAATCATACAATTACGTTAACTTTCGGACTAATACTCTTGGGAAAGGTATGAACTCCCTTATCACTTCGGCTACAATTTAAATTATGCTGCTACAGTTCTCCTACAAGGAGGGATTTGGCATTAAATTACCCACAAAGGTTGATATGCCATTAAACAAAGAAACCAACCAAATTTTACTGTTCTAAACTGGTCATTATTGGTTCCATACCCACTAGATTTTGAAGGCAAAACAAAAAAAAGTTCTTGGAAATTACACACTTGGTCTTTTTCTAGGGAAAGACAATGTTATTTTTAGATCTGATGAAAGACTGACTTATAGACCGTTATCATTTTTTTTTAACAGAATACCTTCAATCCCCTACAAAATAGATCATTTCGACGTTTCTATGTGTATGGCAACAACCACAAAACATTAAAGTAAACAGACTTTGACAACAACACAAGAGTAGGAAATGTTTTCGATGGACTTGGATTTAAAAATAGATTTCAATAAACCGAACGTGAGGTTGTAAATTGTATTTTGAAGACAACAAAGTTAAGAGCATTTTGCCAACGTATTTCATTCAAGCAGCTAAATGCTGAACGAAGGATTTTCAAATTTATTATTTGTTGTGAACCCTGCCGAGTTTAAATTAAGTAACAGATTCAAACATCCTGAATCTACTTTTGGTTCATCTTGTGATAGCGAAGTTATAAATAGTTCAAGAATTGCTCTTTCTAACAAACTTCACAATAAGAAAAGCACGAAAGTTAAACATATCCAGTTGATATCCCAAGCAAATTACAAGAGACCGGTCACTTTTAGTGTAAAAAAAAAAAAAAAGACGCTATTTTTTTTAGCTCGCACGATGACGTCAAAGGGTCTGACCTATAAAAATATTTTCAACCAACAGAAAAAAAAAGGAAAATAATTTTTCTGTTTTTCGCCAACGTCCAGAAGATTTGCTTTAGTTTGTCAGTGTGTTTATTGTGTCATATATTAAAAAATTAGCAGCCCTGTCGGCTGCAGCTGTAGAATACACTGGCTGCATCTCTGCAGAGGAGTAAGACACCCCGACTAGTGTCCTGGATATGGTATTAAACAATCTGATGGTGAGGCTCGAGTAATCCTGGAGCTTTGGGGAATGCTGAGTACACCTTCATTGCCATCGCTCCAAGGTTCACTTTAACCAGGACTGGTAGCACCTGATCGGGTCAAATAGAACTGTGACATTTAAACTTAGTACAAACAAATGACTTATGCTTCATTGAATTGTTTGAAATAGAACTGTTTTATCATTTAACTGTGTGTAAACAAATGTCTGTTGTTTAAGTGTGTTGTTAGTGATACATAGCAATACTTAGAACAATTTAACTTTGTTAACTTTTGCTAAATTGAATTGTTAGAAATAGAACTGTTTGACCATTTAGGAGTGTGTCCCTAAAATGTGTTAACAAATCATATGTAAAAATCAGGATTTGGGATTAAATAACCAACAATGGTTGATATGCCTGAAAAACCAAACCAAATCAAACTAATTAAAAAAATAGGATACCATTCGAAATGCACAGGGTTACCGTCGTAAGAAAATGGAAACGATGACGACCTGAGTTTAAATCCTAGGCGTGGCTGTTTGCATTTCACCGTGCTAATACCCTTGGTATGTCAACTGGTCTAGAAGAAGGGAAATTCTGAATTCAAATTCCACTTAGAAATTGACCGTGAATCACATCCTGCCCATGCAGAGTGGGTGGACACACACACACAAACATATATATATATATATATATATATATATATATATAAAATCAAGTTGTGCTGACACCACGGATCATATATATATAAGAATAGTTGGCGACCGTAGTCGAGGGCGACCCGAAGGCTCCCTCTTCATTAGCTAATACACCGAGGTGTAGGGAAGGGTGCTACCCCTTTCCCTGTATTGCTCCACTTTACCCTTGAGCCGTACCTTATAATGCTGTTAAGCAAAGCGGCATCAAATACCATTTTTTAAAATCTTTGTTATGACTCGACCTGGGATTGAACCCCGGTCTCCCGTGTCATTGGTGAACATTCTATCCAGTCGCTCAATGGGCCGGTATTTATATATATATATATATATATATATATATATATATATATATATATATATATATATGTGTGTGTGTGTGTGAATAGTTTGGCAGCACTCTTTCATTAAAGCATATTTGATTAAATAATAAAGACACATTATATATAGTGCACACACTTAATTTCGTCGATTAATACAAACATAACAGTGTATAGATTATATATTATGTTTGTATTAATTGGTGGGATATGTAAACTGTTTCTATTGGTTAGATTACTTATATGAAAGTAAGATGACATCTTTCCCGGAATCAATCTTACGTAAATCTGTGTACATTTATATTAGACATATTTATGTAATTGTGGAGATGCAAGTGGCATGATAGTTATCGTGGAAGAAATGATTTTGGCAAGCCAATCGCCCTGAATGCATCTGGTGTTGTGGCTCCACTTCTGGGGATCTAGGGAGTGTGGAGTAAAACTTCATCGTCATTATTCCCAGGTCTACTCTAAGCTGGAGTGATAATACTCGTTAGGTTCCCATGTATAGGAAAAATATATCTGTTTACAAATTATTTGTATTTGAAAGGAATATAAGATATAAGTCTGTGAGTTAGAAACTTTTCAGAAACAATAACACAAAAAAATGTCAACATCAATGCACTATGTACGCAATTAACCCCTGGGCATAAAATAACCCTTGAGTTAGCATGCCGTTAAAATGAATGAATGAGTCAATTAATCGACAAGCCAAGTTAAACTTTGAGATAAAGCCCTTTAGTAAAGCATGAAACCATCCGTTCTCTCCCGTCACTTCCCTCCACCCAGCTACTGGTAAATAAGTTAGTAAAGTCGGTGACCGTTGTCCAGGGTGACCCGAAGGCTCCCTTTTCGATAGCTTCAACACAAAAGAGTAGGGAAGGGCGCTACTCCTTTCTCTGGATTGCTCCACTTTACCCTTGATCCGTACCTTATAATGCTGAGTATTAAGCAAGGAGGCATCAAGTAACTTTTTGAGTCTTTGGTATGACTCGACCTGGGATTGAACCCAGATCTCCTGGGTCATTGGCGAACACACGAACCATGCTTTATTGGTTTTAGCATCTGCTTTAGATGGAAAACTGAATTTAAAGCCCCTACAAAGCCTAAATAATGAGAAGGGTGGCTACACGCACACGAAGATTAAAAAACAAGAACTATTAAAAAGGGGGATTAACTTCTCTATAGGTCAACAGTCATCTAGCAAACTCTTCACAAGGACTGGGCGACCAGTAAGGTTGTGTTTGACCTTTCAAGGCGTTAAGAGTACGCGACTTGAAAGGTCAAACATGATCTAAGAAAGCTCAACCGACTTATAATATATATCTATTTAATTATTGACGGGAGTTTGTGATCATTTTTCGTTAATACTCATTTGAAAAGGCATGAATCCATTTATCCCCAACCACAACAATCGGTAAATAGTGAAAGAGAGAAAACAATGAATTAAAACTCGAGTGCCAGTTTGGAAGGTTGAGGTTCATTACCACCTCATTTACTAACTTTGTGGGGTCCGTATTCGCGCAGAACTTCATTTCGTGATCATCCAAATTATCAATGTACCAGAGATAACAGTGAACTACTCATAATAATTCTTTACTCTTTCTTAAATAGAAGAATCAGTGTCCTCATACATTATAGATGCACACTTTTGATAAAAGCGATATATATCATTTTATTTAAAAAATTTTTTTTTAACTATTTCTGTAACTCTGGCGGTTTGAAAAAAACCCAGATGATGCAATTTGTAATAAAAACATTTCACAAACTGATAACAGGGAGAAAAAAATCGATAAAAAAAGAAAAGACTAAAAGCATCCGTACTGCTTGAAAATAATCAACCAGCACTGCAATGTCTAGCCAAAAGAAAAAACACCAACTGAATTACCAAAGCAAATAAGTAAAAATACTCTATACCCTAAGTAGAACAAAACTAGAATACCTACTGAGCCAGAAAATATCTACCAAGGTTTCACCTAATGGATCATCAGGATAATTCTCACTAAAGAGGGTTGGTCCAAACGACATTTTATTAATAAAGTGACCATCAGAAAGAATTTTAAAATTAGCATAAAAACATTTTTTAAAAACGCATTCTATTTGCCAAGTAATTTTATGCCTGCAAGCATTAAGTATTTCAGATCTCTGATTGAGTAATACATTGGGGTTATTGTGAGAAGCTATAGCTAACTTTTCATTCACACATAGGAGACAATATCAATCACCGGCCTAATATTTACAGCATTTTTTAGATTATTTCCTATTTTAATCTAAAATCTATTCCTTGGTTCTTTTTAATTTCCCACGCATAGATAAATTAATCCGATGCCTGTATATTTTGTGTGCGAAACTACTATAGTTTGATCTTCTTTAAAAGCTCCTCAGGTAGAGCCTACGTACACTTTTTTATCATTATTATTAGCATCATCATTATTATTGGGTTCGCTATTATACACCTCAACTTTATTTACTATGCATTCATATTGATATTTGCTCTTAATCGGACATGCTGCCTTATTAATGCAGTTACATCTAAGGAACAATATGTTGTTAATTATTGAGCTTTTTAGTATTGCTTTCATTAAGTTAGCAATGTTGGGCATGCTGCCATAATTAAGTTTAACTGTATTTTTGTTAAATATTCTAGTCAGTGTGTTCGACGGGGGAAAGTTCTTCTTTGATCATTTAAAGAATTCCTTCTCTAATTTATAAGCTACAGCCATATTATATGGAGGCATAAACCACAGAAATTTCTTTGGCCTATTCTTCTCCCATTACGTAAATTGGATGTTCCATCTGTGGTTTTATAAACAAATTTGGTCTTGGAACCACAATTTTTTTAGTGCCAGCTCATAATCGTGCTTGCTCTGAGTAAAGATG
>CAUZXS010000396.1:7500-11434 GCA_963585895.1 Sepioteuthis lessoniana
GCCAGTTTTATTCATACTATCTTCTTCGGTCTGTTTAATCAATATATCTATAGTATATAGACACGATGAAGCCAAATTCTTTTAAATAAGGGCTTTTGTAACTTTTTAGCACTCATCGTCATTGTGTCACGCTGCCAGCAGGGATCTCCCTGACCCTCTCTCCCCATCCGTCTCTATCGTCCATTGCTTCCGGGAGGTCTTCTATGCTATATCCTGTATCGGCACAGAGCTGTTGTATATAGGTTCTAGCTAGTCGTCCTGCCTTTGCTCGTCCATGTGAAGGGGTACACAGGAGTATGTCGCTTATAAGTTCGTCCTTATTTCTCCAGCAGTGTCATGCGTGTCTAATTCGTCTAACTTAGTTTTCGTGAGGGTGGTAAGTGGCCGTTTTGTAGAGTGTTGCCTCCAGGACTTGTTCAATATTGCCGGCAGCATTTTTGTGTAGTTGCCGTCAAGCTTTTTCTCCATACGTTTAGTTAGCGTTCATGTAATGTATCCATATAGCAGTATCGATACGACCACTGCTTGAAAATAACATTTTATTTTATCGGTCAGGTCTGACTTCCATATGACCTAGAGCCTATCGATAGCTATCGATGCCTTTGCAAGTCGTGTATTGATGTCTGTCTCGGTTGATGAAACACTGCTTCCTAGGTAGGTGAACTTGGCTACTAGTTTCAAAGAAATACCGTTTAGTGTGGAGATGTCGCCTCTTTGATTAAAGCACATGTCTTGTCTGCGTTGACATGGAGTCCTATGCCAGCAGCTGTTCGTTCCAGAAAATGTAGCAGGGTTTCAGCTTGGGCGGGTGTATTTGCCAGAAGCGCTATGTCATCGGCGTTGTTCGCGTCCGTAATTGCTTGTGCGGAGATGTCACACAAACAAACATATGTTAGTTAATCTATTTTGTGCCTTTTTAAGTTTCTGGACATTGATATTGGTTGGGTTCCTCCTTTTGCATTTGGAAGTGGTTTTCACGTCTGCACGCTTTTTTCTAACTGCTAATGTCTCCCATGGGACTCTAGTTTTAGCTCTTTGTTTAGTTGGTATGCATTCTGCTGCTGCTTCTAAGTGGGCATTGACGAAATCCTCATATTCGTCATTCGGAGTTGGTGTTTCTGATATCTCCTGAAGTTCATCGAATTTGTGTTTCTTAGTTTTAACGTATATTTATATCTAATACACCGGTTGTTAAGCAAGGACCAATCATAGTGTACGGTTGTTGTTGTTCGGGCCGCATTCCTTCGTCGGCTCAGTTCAAAGAGACGAGTCTCTTGTATATAGTGTTGTCGTTTGAAACGATAGTAAATTCAACAATTTTCTTTGATTATTATGAATATAAGCAAACATTTTGGGAACTTCAAAATTATGATTAGTTTCTTAATTATATATGAACAAACCGTTATTTATGTTTCCTCGGGAGACCTGGGTTCAATCCCAGGTCGAGTCATACCAAAGACTTTTAAAAAATGGTACTTGATACCTCCTTGCTTAACATTCAGCAATATACGGTATGTATCAAGGGTAAAGTGGAGCAATCCAGGGAAAGGAGTGGCGCCCTCCCCTACACCTCGGTGTAGTAGCTATTGGAAAAGGAGCCTTCTGGTCGCCCTCAACTACGGTCACCAACTTTACTTACATAATGTGTTCATAAATTCGTTTCTTAAGTTCATGAGAAATTTCACCAATATATTTTTATTACAATCCAGACATGGGATATCATAAACTCCGACCATGGATTTGATGAGGTTATTGTTGTTTTTATTACTAATTAAATTCGTAATTGTCCTTAAATAGTGACTGTTCTAATTCTAAAGTTGTTTAAATCTTTTTCGGTGATATTTACGGTTGAATTGTGGGGTAAAATAATACATCTATGTAATAAATTATCATTCAAAAAATTATTGTTAGGAATTTTCGGAGAACATTTACGTCTGTGAAATTTGAAAGCTTTTTATTTAGGCTCGTTGTATGAAAGATTTTGGTATTGAAGTTACGCGCTGGAATTTCCTTTATAGTTAAATTCTTCATTTAAAAATTTGTGGGCGCAAATCTTAAAAAACTAAGATCTCTGATTATTCCACCTTTTTATTTTGGAGTTATGATGTGAATAAAAATAGTAATTTTTATTGTGGATTTTTGATGAACTTTAACTTCTAGTAATTTTTTTATCAGTAAAATGTCTTAGAAAGTTAAGGTGTTGTTTCTAGATCAAAAGTAAAATCTGTGGTAGGTTCAATTACTGCTTCATCTATACGAGGATTTTAGTTTGAAAGTCAACGTAATAGCACAACTGGAGTTTGAACTATGTTATTTTGAGACTGCAGTCCATCACTTTTACCATTACGTCTGTGGAATACCCATTATTTATGTATTGATAGAAATTATACACATATATATATATATATATATATATATATATATATACATACATTGATAAATATATATAGATAGATAGAAATTATATGAGATTAATAAAAATAAATAAAAAATTAATTAATTAAAAAATGTAGCAGTTCCCCGAAGACCTCTGACAAGAAGCGAAATCCGCGCATGCCTGAAAGATATAGTTCCTGGCACCAAAGAGAAATACTCTCTCACTTCATCTGTTACCACGGAGATTCAAAGGACCTCTTCCTCTCGGCTGCTGGCAGGGTAAAACATGTCCTGGATTAAGTTGCAGGTAGTGTGTCTTCTGCTAAAATCATCTTAGCGAAAACACTCATTGTACAAAAACAAGAAACTGTAAACTTTTACCACCGAAAATGACTGATATATTTCAACGCCTTGTCTGGGAAACGCGACTGCTTCTGCTGGTTCAGGAAAACATTTACTCCATTGAATAGTCATGAACCCCAAAATGAAGTTTTGAGTTAAAAGCTATCGTCATCTCTTTCCTTCCTTCCTTGATTCTCTTAACAGCCTTCAATAGGCAAAGAAAGCGACAAGTTAATGGTTGTTGCTTGGGTTTTATTGCATATCAACCTTTGTAGGTTATTTAACGCCAAATCCATTTTTAAGCAAATAATCAATCTTATTTCAAACAATTCATGAATACACAGTTTAATTGTCAAAAACATTTCAATTTCACAAGTTAATGGGATAAGAAGAACAAAAGAGTCAGATACAAAGCCCATTATCATCACAATAGGTAACCAACAACCACTACACGCTACAACGAACAAATAACTAATCAACACTTTATTTCCCATATATATATATATATATATATATATATATATATATATATATATATATATATATATATATATACGCAATTCAAATTATATATATATATATATATATATATATATATATACACACACACACACACACACACAATACAAATTATATATATATATATATATATATCAGTGGCGACTCTAGCCTATTTTTGCTACTTGTGCCCCCCACCCTCTGTCAACTTAGTTCCCAACCCGTGGTCCGTGGACCCAAAGTAAGTCATCATAGTTGCTATTGTGTGATTCTCCATTGTATAGCACAGATTGACAAACCTACCTTGCATGGTGTTTTTTTTTTTGTAAACAATCAAGATACTATATAATTTGTAGTCTTGTTAATACAGTACATAAGACAATTTTTTTCATTTCAAAAGTATAAGAAAAGAGAAGATGTTCATTACTAAGATAAGAAAATATGTTTATTAGAATAAAGAAATTGATGACAATATACACAGACACAGCTAGTAGTTTCAATTTCGCTTAAAATAAAGATTATTTGTTGAAAATGTATTCAAATAAACAAATTTTAGTTACAGAATGTAATATATGCATCATTCATTAAAGAAATAGAGATCTGTTAGTGAAAAAACGAATTAAAACACGCCGTTTAACTAACATTTACCATAGCGATGATGATAACGTCGGCGACGGCTATAATCTGCTATCCCCCCCTCTCTCTCTCTCTCTTTTCC
>CAUZXS010000397.1:0-57500 GCA_963585895.1 Sepioteuthis lessoniana
GAATTAGGGTCATCTATTTCCCAATTGTTTTTAGAGAATATTTTCAATGATGAAGGCTTCCAAAGTTTTATTGCATTCATCAGGCTCATCTGAATTAGGGTCATCTATTTCCCAATTGTTTTTAGAGAATATTTTCAATGATGAAGGCTTCCAAAGTTTTATTGCATTCATCAGGCTCATCTGAATTAGGGTCATCTATTTCCCAATTGTTTTTAGAGAATATTTTCAATGATGAAGGCTTCCAAAGTTTTACTGCCCTCATCATACTCATCTGAATTAGGGTCATCTATTTCCCAATTGTTTTTAGAGAATATTTTCAATGATGAAGGCTTCCAAAGTTTTATTGCATTCATCAGGCTCATCTGAATTAGGGTCATCTATTTCCCAATTGTTTTTAGAGAATATTTTCAATGATGAAGGCTTCCAAAGTTTTACTGCCCTCATCATACTCATCTGAATTAGGGTCATCTATTTCCCAATTGTTTTTAGAGAATATTTTCAATGATGAAGGCTTCCAAAGTTTTACTGCCCTCATCATACTCATCTGAATTAGGGTCATCTATTTCCCAATTGTTTTTAGAGAATATTTTCAATGATGAAGGCTTCCAAAGTTTTACTGCCCTCATCATACTCATCTGAATTAGGGTCATCTATTTCCCAATTGTTTTTAGAGAATATTTTCAATGATGAAGGCTTCCAAAGTTTTACTGCCCTCATCATACTCATCTGAATTAGGGTCATCTATTTCCCAATTGTTTTTAGAGAATATTTTCAATGATGAAGGCTTCCAAAGTTTTATTGCATTCATCAGGCTCATCTGAATTAGGGTCATCTATTTCCCAATTGTTTTTAGAGAATATTTTCAATGATGAAGGCTTCCAAAGTTTTACTGCCCTCATCATACTCATCTGAATTAGGGTCATCTATTTCCCAATTGTTTTTAGAGAATATTTTCAATGATGAAGGCTTCCAAAGTTTTACTGCCCTCATCATACTCATCTGAATTAGGGTCATCTATTTCCCAATTGTTTTTAGAGAATATTTTCAATGATGAAGGCTTCCAAAGTTTTATTGCATTCATCAGGCTCATCTGAATTAGGGTCATCTATTTCCCAATTGTTTTTAGAGAATATTTTCAATGATGAAGGCTTCCAAAGTTTTACTGCCCTCATCATACTCATCTGAATTAGGGTCATCTATTTCCCAATTGTTTTTAGAGAATATTTTCAATGATGAAGGCTTCCAAAGTTTTACTGCCCTCATCATACTCATCTGAATTAGGGTCATCTATTTCCCAATTGTTTTTAGAGAATATTTTCAATGATGAAGGCTTCCAAAGTTTTACTGCCCTCATCATACTCATCTGAATTAGGGTCATCTATTTCCCAATTGTTTTTAGAGAATATTTTCAATGATGAAGGCTTCCAAAGTTTTACTGCCCTCATCATACTCATCTGAATTAGGGTCATCTATTTCCCAATTGTTTTTAGAGAATATTTTCAATGATGAAGGCTTCCAAAGTTTTATTGCATTCATCAGGCTCATCTGAATTAGGGTCATCTATTTCCCAATTGTTTTTAGAGAATATTTTCAATGATGAAGGCTTCCAAAGTTTTACTGCCCTCATCATACTCATCTGAATTAGGGTCATCTATTTCCCAATTGTTTTTAGAGAATATTTTCAATGATGAAGGCTTCCAAAGTTTTACTGCCCTCATCATACTCATCTGAATTAGGGTCATCTATTTCCCAATTGTTTTTAGAGAATATTTTCAATGATGAAGGCTTCCAAAGTTTTATTGCATTCATCAGGCTCATCTGAATTAGGGTCATCTATTTCCCAATTGTTTTTAGAGAATATTTTCAATGATGAAGGCTTCCAAAGTTTTACTGCCCTCATCATACTCATCTGAATTAGGGTCATCTATTTCCCAATTGTTTTTAGAGAATATTTTCAATGATGAAGGCTTCCAAAGTTTTATTGCATTCATCAGGCTCATCTGAATTAGGGTCATCTATTTCCCAATTGTTTTTAGAGAATATTTTCAATGATGAAGGCTTCCAAAGTTTTACTGCCCTCATCATACTCATCTGAATTAGGGTCATCTATTTCCCAATTGTTTTTAGAGAATATTTTCAATGATGAAGGCTTCCAAAGTTTTATTGCATTCATCAGGCTCATCTGAATTAGGGTCATCTATTTCCCAATTGTTTTTAGAGAATATTTTCAATGATGAAGGCTTCCAAAGTTTTACTGCCCTCATCATACTCATCTGAATTAGGGTCATCTATTTCCCAATTGTTTTTAGAGAATATTTTCAATGATGAAGGCTTCCAAAGTTTTACTGCATTCACCATGCTCATCCAAATCAGGACCCTATCTTTTTTATTCTTTGAAATTTTTTTGGTTTCCAAGATAACATTTATATCAAAAGAACTTTAAGGACCTTCAATTCAAAACTATCATTCTACTGGATAAAAAAAACAATGATGAATACAGAGGGTGATTACTTTGAATAACTTCTTTTTTTTCTGCATGTTTGGAAATTTTCTTTCACCAAATCTGTGTATACATCCATTCTAAAATGAAACAACTTTGAATCGAAGTAAACAACTTGTTTTATTTTTCTTATTTTTTTTTTCCATTAACATGAAATCCTAAAGTCAGTAGATTTATATTTTTTACAGTGAAAAAAATCTCATTTTAGTGACTCATAATTTGTCTTTAAAATCAAATGAGTTTTTTTTGCCTGGGAAAAGAAAAACATGGCTTCCAAAATAATTTCCACTTTTAAGTATAAACCATAACTTTAAATTCCAGTCCAAAAAATGTTTTACCATTATTGAAAATTTAAGCTTTCTGTATTAATTCATAAAGTACTTTAAAAAAGCACTCAAATATGCATTTTCAATATGAGCCTAGACAAAAAAAAAAATTCATGTAGATCAGCTTTAGTTGATTTGGTGGTTTAAAGAAAGAATTGAATATTATTCACATTTTTTTGTCCTATTAAAATTCACTCAAATACACGATTGTCAAAAAATGTTCAGCTTTTCTTCTATTCTTTGAGGCAGGGAAATTTGTCCAAAATAATATTTTATATTTGTTAGTATATAAAATGTACTTAAATCCCTTACCCCCACCAAAAAAAAAAAAAGGAAGAAAAAAGACATCCAGATCTGATTCAGATTTTCACTGTTTTGGCATTGAAAATCAAAAGTTGATTCCTGAAAATTTAAGTTGTATAATTTGGTAGTTTGTATGAGTTATGAGAGCAGAAGTTTAGAAATTGGCAAAACACTTGTAAAAACTTGCATGTGTACACATCACTAATTAATGTTTGATGCCTTTTGTGTTGAACAGTTAAATGACTGAATCTCAAAGAATCCCTTAGAACAAGCCAATATATCTTACTTTCAAATTTAGCTGAAAATTTTTCCTTTCAAAGGATAAACTGAATTGACCTAAAGAATAAATGAAATGACTTTGACAGGAATTCAGAAAAGTTGAAATTTGGCTTTATGAAAAATGAAGTTGTAAATCTTATGAACTTACAAATTATGATATTTATAGTCCATTTTCAGATCTTGGAGTAACTGAAAAGGAATTTATGATAGGCTTGTTTGAAATTTGGATAAATTTTTTGTTTAAACTCCAACAAAATGTCTGTTCAGTTATTATAAAGAATTGTTATTAAAAGGCAACAATCAGAATATTCAAGTCAGATTTGAAGGCTGAACACAAAAGTTGAGGTCTTGTTGTTAGGTTTGAAACCTGGAATTTATTTCTGAAAATTTCAGAGATATGTTGTAAAAAGAAAAATTGAATGAGATCAAAATCAGTCTTGACTGAAATCAAGATTTTGGAGTTTTAGGTTTCCAACCAAAAATGTCATTTTTGCCATTTTATAGAAAAGAGATCAAAGTAAGCTGTCTATATTTGAGGAAGTTTCCTGATTCTTTAAGGTATCTGTCTGGGGACTTGTATCGACTGACAGTTCTTGACACAAATCAGATGTTGGACTACAAATAAAATGAGGTTCAGTATTCTTTGAAGGTGAGCGTAACTCTACAAAATTAGGGCCCAAGGGATCATTTGAACTATGTTCAGATAGAGTTATATCACTTCCACAAAGGGCACTGCTAGTAGTAGTCGTGGTGGTAGCAAGGTGTGGCTCTTTGGAATGTTCAGATTTTCCTTTTATTTGTTTTCGACTACGTTGTTTTTCATTCTTCCACCAAATGCGAAGTTTTCCCACTGTGACTTTTGGTCGTTCTTGACGCACTTGGCCCTCATTGAGACGATTCGCAAACTCGAGAAATTTTTCTGCCGATGGATTTTTATAAAGACGAAACCATTTCCGAAGTAATGGAAGTTCTTGTTCATGATGAAAAGTGAGTCTGCAGTCTTTAGTAGGGTTGGTAAATTCTGTTGAAGAAAAAACATAAAATTAGTATGAAATTCCTTATAAACTTCCAACACAATTATTATTTGGATTATAACTAATCATTAAATCAATAAAATATCCATTTTCAATACAAGAGGTCTGATCTAACAAATCATTGATTATGAGTCCATTCCCCACTTCCTAACTAAAGAAAAATCATTAATTTGATCAAAACATATTAGGCAAATAACAGTCTTAGATGATTAAAATAAAAATAATAAACATGTTTTCAATTAATATTATGTTCAGATAATGCTGGGAATCTGACTACCTGCAAATATATTTTTCATGAGAGCTTTCATCTTTAGTTTTCATATTATAAAATAGTCCAAGTCTTATAAATTAAAGATAACTTCTTTTTCGGACATTATCCTTATACTTAGACTCTCTATTGCAACAATATAACATTCTGCATAAACAAATATGTTTTGTGATATCCCCATGAATTCTGAGGTTTCTTTTTGAGGCTTCATGAAATTAAAAATAATCTTCATGTTCCTGTCCATGAAAAGCACTTCTCTCATCCTGGTTCTCTAAATATCACATGAAAGTGTGAAATTTATTTCTAGCTAGTATTATTTGTGAAACTTGAATAAGTCAAAGGATTAATTCACTATATATATATATATATATATATATATATATATATATATAAAAGAGAGAGGAAGTTAGATGGTAGGGTAGTATTTTCTTTTGTTTATTTTATTTTTTAATTTTTGGTTTATTTTTTATTTATTTATTGAAAAAGATTTGAGTTATACTTTCTAGTGTGTGTTTGCATATATATATATATAAGATGGGAAGAGAAAGTAAATTTCAGAAAATCTGTTTTATTTATGATGATTTATGTATTGTCATGAAACTTACCCAATAAATTTATTACTACTAATTCTGAACAGTTTGAGAATAATATCTCTATTTTTCATTGAATTTCTAAAAATAGCGTATATTTATGAGAGATTGCCTCATAAAATAAAAAGGACTTCAATTATCACAAATAAAAAAAAAAAAGGCTAAAGTCAGTACCATTTTAATTTATAATTGTTTTGGGCAGATGTGGATTTTTTTTGCAAAGGTTACTTACTTTTGTTTTGTGCTCGATAATGACAAAACCATTCACCAAATTCTTTGCACTTCTCTAAGCTGAGTTTATTTACATATTTCCAGTTGGCAATATTGGAAATGACAGACTGAAAAGAGAAAAGCATTAGAATAACATTGTAATAATTATTTTGTTGGACTTGGAACAAAATAAAATTATTATAAGTTGCTTTTTTCATTTATTTTGTCAAGTTGTATTCAAAAGGTAAATTATTCTTTCAATGCAAGTAAGAAAACACAAAAATAAATTTATTTACTCTAAGATACAAACAAAAATTGCATTGTTATAAAAATGCACAAATTTCTATAAAATGATATACACATGAATTATAATTTTTGATTTTAAGATTTGGAATTCTTGATACATAATAGCAACATATTGCATGAATATCATTCTCATAAAACAATTGGAATTCAATGGATGAAAACCAAGTTAATTATGTATATATGAATATGCGGAAGGAATATCTATTGAATGATTTCCTCTATGTATATGCGTAACTAGATATTGTGTGAAATTATGAGATAAGATGTTATTGTTATTCAAGGAATCTTCAGACTAATATTCTTATCTTTACTTATGATTTGTGTGAGCATCAGTCTAAATATAAAATAAAGAAGGATGGGAATATTAGTTTGAACAACTAATGGAATATTTCAATCATTTATAAATAATTGTTTTAATTCTTTTTTAATTCATACTATAGGCTAGGCCAAAAGAAGTGGGGGTTACAGATATCAATAACAAACTTACTATTTAGCAATATTCATAGTTTTTTTCTAATACATACAATAACTTCCCACATAAATGCCTTGTTTCTCACACACACACACACACACTTCTCTGATGATTATAGCAATATTACCTTTTGCCACATGAAACTTTTAGTTACCGCAATAATACTATGAGTAATTTCTTATTTTAGTTTTTATACCATTCAGTTTTTAGGTATTTAAGCACACTGATTTTAATAGCAATGCTTTGCTTTTGGCATTCCTTCTTATATATAAAACTAGATCTCTGCAAATAAAGACTATTTTCATATAAATGTGGATAGTCAACAAGTGATGACTTAAAAAAAATTCTCCGGTATATTCACATGAGTGATTTAAGAAAACAATTAAACAATCATTAAAAAAAATATCTCTTTTGCTCATGAATAGTTAAGAGAAGAAAAAGAATGACAAAAGAGACAAGGAAAAAAAAGATGGCAGAGACAACACAAGTTGATTGGCAAGGCTTAAACCTGACAAGTGTCACAGACTAATAATATGACCCTGGTCACTGAACAATCTCAGTGTTGTAAAAATAGAGTTCACAAGTTCAAACTGCAGGTTGGACTTCAAAAACAGAAAGAATAGATAATATAAAAAGCATTAAGTTTAGAATCATTTTTTTCCAAAACACAGTGCAATTATTTCAAATTTTTGCAATTGGTAATTTTACATTCATCTCTTTCTCTAATATATATAATGTGTGTGTCCATTTCGGTATATATTCATGATGTATATGAACATACATATAAATTTTTACATATCTAATCATTATATATGTACATATGTATTAGTATGAAAAATGCACTTGCATAATTTTATATAATTATGGAGCAATAATATATAAATATATATATATATGTGTGTGTGTGTATGTATGTAATCTACAAATGTTGCTTTAACTAACAAAGTTTTCAAGATATCTTGAAGGTAAATTTTAAAGAAATTTGAGTTTATATAATCATTCATAAATAATCTATTTCGTATTTTAGAAAAATTATTTTTTAGGATACATATATCTATGAATACAGAAATAATTGTTCTTAGAATTTTTTTAATTTCATAAGTAGATAAATGTATTGGATATAACAAAAATATTTTCATTATTAAAAAAATCAAATGAGTGTTAACGTCTTGAATTTTAAAACTTATGTAATGCTCTACTTATGACGTATTTTGATTCTCTTTTTAATGCAGGGGGTTAGATTTTCAGGTTTGCATTTTAATGAATCATAATCAATAACTGATAATTTTTATTTCAGAGGACAAGTTACCATCCTTAAAATGTGTAAAGCAGTTTTGGGCAGTACTGTTTGTTTCATTTTCTTCCCCTTTCTTAATTTGGTGAGTAACTTTGCCAATTTTGAGCCTCAATTGAAAATAATGTCAATAAAATTGGCAAAATCTCAATACTTGTATTTGCCATTATAGCATCTAAAATAAAAGTAACAGCTGAATGATATTAATAATAATATATAATATAGTAGAGTTATGATGTGTACATGAAAAAAAAAAGCTTTGTAGAAAATGTCTGAAAGATAGTAACTTTTATAATAAAACTTTTGATACACCCTGATATGTTAATAAAGATAAGTGGGGAGTTCTTGTGCGATAATGGCTAAACTGTTAGACTGTGGCCTTCAAAGTAAGCTAGTTTAAATCCAGGTACACTGTTACATTCTTTTTTGGACAAATACCCTTGGGAAAGGTATTGAATCCTTTTTCCCTCCTTCCAGCTATGGGTTAAACAGTAACACTGCTGTTCTTCTACTAGGGTGGTTTGGCATTAAATAACCCATGAAGGTTGATATGCCATTAAACAAAGAAACTAAACCAAACCAAACCAAACCTAACCTAAAAATAAGTAAATAATTTCTTATCTGAATTGAGTTTTAAAAACTAAAAAAAAAAATTTTTTCAATTCATATCTTATATCTGCTCAAATGTATTAGGGTAAAGATAACCTGATGTAATTTACCCTCGAGTTTAGCTAATCAACCCACTATTGTTATCCCTAAAACTGAAGTTTGACTTCTGAAAGAAACTTATTATCAAAATGAGTATAAGGAGAATAACTAGAAGAGTCATAGGAATAAGATTTGTATGAATTACCAATAAAAAGGTAGATTTTATGATTGGGAAAAAAGCCTGATTTAATGTTTATGACTTCCTCTGATAAAGCTTGTTCAGGATTTCATCACTTCAGTAATCTCTTATATGAAAGAATATATACTCTGAGTTGATTGAGCAAATAGATGGACCAAGACCTGTGATTCTGTAGTTTTCTTGAGACTTCACCTACAAGCTGAAAAGTTAGAACTTTGACTAAACTCCAACCAGTATTTTGATGTTTTCTATATGAAAGCCTTACAATCAACTCGGACACACTGATAACAGATGTTTTGTGTGAAGGTATAAATTGGAAGTAAATGATTGTTTATAAGTTATAAACCTCTTATTTCTTAGTTTTATCATAAACACTAGGTGACAAAACTGTGATTTGCAACCCAACATAAATGATGCTAACACCTCATGTGAAATAATGGTTTGTAAGTTAAACTGTGTATTCAGTTCTCACTGAGTGCCCCATACTTCTGGCCTTGTTCTAAACTAAGGCAAGCTTAACAAATGACACATAGCAAGTATATATGCATCATTATTAAAGAACAACAATATTTGATATCATGGGTATTACCATTAATCCATGTGTTTATACAATATTATGAACTTAGGGATTGGTAACTATTTTTAGGAATCAAATTTCATAATTTCTTTTTCATTTCGTCTTTAATATTTAACTTGTTCTGCATAATTTGCTTTTGGTTTAATCATTTAATTGCCTTGTGGCATAGTATAAATGTTGTCATTTTTGCTTTTTTTGACAGCACTGCTCATGGTGTAATTCTGATCGTTGGTTGGAACTTGCTAAACTTAAAATTATTCTTGTTATTTTGAACTTTTAGTGAATATCTTAAAATGCTATATTATCTGTTGAGAATTATTTAACATTTTCCACTTTGTCTACCAAATCTGAAGCCAGTGATACTTTGATAGCATCTTGATGCTATTAAAAGTTGTTGCATATAGAAAACATAGAAGTTACTATAAAGAAAAAGGATTAAAAAATCTATTATTCACTGATGTGTTTAGACTCCTATCCTCATTCTGGTTATTATAATCACAATATTTTGTCTGGTTTTGTTCTTTTTTTTTTTGTTTTTTTTAGCCTTCAAGTATTTTAGTGAGTAATCTTCTATGAATTTTGAACAATTTATTTAATCTATATGATTATAATCATTCAAGTTATTAATAGTAATTTTGTTCCTCAATGGAAGTGGCAAAGTTGGTTTCATCCAATAAATATGAATAGATATTACAAACAGCATTTTATACATAATCTACAGATAGGAAAGTGGTTTTGTTTTACTAGTGTTAGATCTTTTCTTTTCATTGGGTGTCTCATATATGTAGTCTTATGTTGAGATAATCTTAATGGATACCTATTATATGATATTGACTCAGTTAATTTACTAATGCTTATAAAGAAATTTATATATGCAGTTTGCATAGCATCTATATTACAGTGTGTGTGTGTGTGTGTGTGTGTACACAAAGTTTTGTCACTTTTTGTTAGGCTACAATTAACTTTTATTGATCAATTACTAATTTAAAGATTATAGTTTACTTCATTTTTGATTACATAATTCCATTGAGCAGACAAATTATTCAAGCTGTAGATATAAAATCCTTTTAAGTTTAAGTAAAAAAAGGAAATCGTTTTTAACTTCTTTATAATTGGTGTACTATTTCCTGTCCTGGACATGCTGTAAAGATCTGTAAAGGTTGTAATCAGAGAGATCAAAATCAATAGAGTGGATGGAATAAAACCTCCATATTCAGAGTCAAAATCTTTTCCAATAGGCATTTTTGTAATGTTGGAGTCTTGTATTGTCATGCAAGCATAACATACATTTCTGATTGATCCATAAAGTCATAATATATAACTTGATGACCCCTACACTAAATCTTGATTCCCTTTTCTACCAAGCTGATCATTGCTTTCTCAAGATCAACCATAACTTCAGTATAGGTACCAGCTTTTCTTTGGGTTACAACTGTTGTCTCTTTTGCTGAATATGTTTATAAAACAGCAATTTTGAATCACTGGTAATAATCCTTTAGGGAAATGATTTGGTAGAGTCTAAACCTTATTGTCAAATGATGTTAACTGATTAAATAAGAACAAGTCAGATTATGTGGAACCTATTGCTCAAGTTTTCTACCTTTTATCAAGTTCATGGAGGTAATTATGATTGTTATATAAGCTGTATTGAACTGTTCTGTCATCAGATTTTTCTCAGGATTTTCTTCAATTGCACTTAGAAAACTTGACTAGGGTGAGATTTCCTGATCAAAATTGGATAAAGCATTTTTAGGTTTACTAATTCTTAAGACTTTATTTCCATAAACAGTCTGAATGTTGCTTACTATTTCTGAAAGCTAATTATTACACACATGTATGGTAATGCAATGGGGGAGAGAAAGAGGAAAAGCTGGCTTGACAAGAAATATTGTACTGACTGCTGGATGGCAAGGAATAGAAGAAATTGTAAGAATTAAGTTCTCAGTAAGTGTTGAATAAACTTGTGGCAAGGGAAAGAGCTTGATCCCCAAAAAGATATGGTAAGATCAACTGTGTCTGGCCAATGGGGTGAGCAAGGAAAGTATTACATGTAATAAACATGCAGGTGGAGAAACAGCAAGAATGAAAACAGGCAAAATGTGGAATGCAGGTTATTGTTTACACTGGGATTGTTGAAGCATTTGCAGAGTCAGTGTAGTACCTTAGGATTGGCTAAAACAATTTTGGTCTTAATTAAATGACCTGTTCACCACTGTATTCACTCTAGCCAATGATCTTGAACAGCCTACTGAACATTCTGTTTTTTAACATGATGATGAGGGTCATGAATCCTGACGAAATCTGACATGAGGAACCTTTTTTTGAACTTACAAAGCATTTAATATCTAAAATCAATCTTATCAATCAATTTTTCTGGCTCACACAAATTAAAACTCTCTTCAACTTCAATATTTCTGAAATGAAAGAGAAAAAATATCAAATTATATGCATAAAAACTATGTCTTGTGCAGTTAAACAAGTAACTTTTAAAGTTATCATTGCAAAATGAATGACTGGACTTTCTTTCCAATGTGTGTCTAGGTTGAGTTATACCAAAGACTCAAAAAATGGTACTTGATACCTCCTTGCTTAACACTCAGCATTATAAGGTACATATCAAGGGTAAAGTGGAGCAATTCCAGGAAAGGAGTAACTACCTCCGTGTAGTAGCTAATGAAAAGGGAGCCTTTGGGTTGCTCTTGACTACGATCGCTAATATAAATTATGTATACACATGGAGACATAATTATTTTTGATTTACCTATATCCTTTATCTGGTTTTATATATGTAAATATCTACTGAAATATTTATTTAAAACTACTTGTAGTATTTAAATAAATATTCTTATTTTTGGAAAGTTATTTTGAAAAATGCTTTGAAATCTAAATAGATAAATTTATCTTAATGTTATAAATACACAAGTAAATACATTTTTAAAAAACAAAACAAAATTTTCTCTGATTTACAGCATTCAATTAGTCTAAATTTCAGTTAAATTTAGTTTGTAATTGGTAAATTTTTATCTTGAGAAATAATTCATATATATATATATATATATATATATATATATATATATATATATATATATATATATATATATAATTCACTAAGTATTGGGATTTTTGTGTGCATGTTGACGAGAGATGCTATATATTTCCTTGTTAAGGTTAGATGAGCTTTCATAATTATCTCTGTGTGGATAATGTATATATATATATATATATATATATATATATATATATATACACACACACAGCCCATTTGGCTAGGGCTCTAAAATACACCAACTACATCTCTGCAGAGGAGTAAGACTCCCCACCCCACCCAATGAATGTTCTGAATATGGCATTAAACAATCTGATGGTGAGGCTCCAGTAATGCTGGAGCTTTGAGGAATGCAGGATACCCCTTCATTGCCATCACTCCTAGGTCCACTTTAGCCTATAGTAGTAGCACCTGAAAGGGTCCTATCTGTGGGTCAAATTGGACTGACATTTAAACAAATGACATATGCTAAATTTATTGCTTTTAATAGGACTGATTGATCATTTAATTCTATTTAAACAAAGGGCTGATGTTTAATTGAATTGTTAGTGATGTCAAACTATTTAACTTTGTTGACTTATATATATATATCTAATATATATGTATAAACCAGATTTGGTATTAAATAACCAACAATAGTTGATATGCCATAAAACCAAACTAAATCCTGAATATTGTTACAACTACTTATAAGGTAATATTTTCATATAAAAAAAACATGATATTAATAACATAAGATTTATGTGCAAATGTTCCCTCATGGCAAAATATGCACTTATTTTTCAGATAGAAAAATCATAAATTCTGTGTCAATTGTCAAATGATAAAACATTTTTTTAAGTTTGTTTTCATGAAATGGTAAATATATATATATACAAAATTAGACACATATATAAGCAAATAAAATTGGATAATGGCATCCCACCCCCGCAAAAAATATGCATGTAGGTAATTAGTATTTCTGTTTTAACATTTCTTGGTTTTATTTCTTCAGCAATATAACCTTGATAAAGAATGTTTCTGTGTATTAGATTTTGAAATTAGTCAGTGACAAGCTATCCATCATAAAATACTGAGGTTTGCACCTGAAATTCCTGTAGCCTTAGCTATCTATCTTTATCTTTCAAATACTTACCTCTTTAAACTTTGCTTAACCCATGCTTTGTAATTTTATCAACTGTTTCTCTGGAATTTTTGTACAGTTTGATTCTGTTTCTCATAGGTATGCATTACATAAATTGGTAGAAAAAGTTCTTAGGATAAATTAAACAAAAAATCACCTATATTTCTTATTTGGGAATTAAATATTGTTTACTAGCAAACATGGTTTATTTAGAATTATTTTGTATTGGTATATATATATATATATATATATATATATATATATATATATAAGTTTGTCATCATAAATGACAAGATCATGTTCATATAGATTGGAAAATCTGCTTTTTTATGTTTCAAGATTTAATAATTATATTGAGTGGGGGAGTTGTCATGGTGTAGTGGCTAACATGTTGAGCTGCAACTTAGAGTAAGTGAGTTCAAATTCCACTGATGCTATCATGCTCATTTTTGGACTAATACCCTCAAGAAGGGTATAAACTATCTTATTTTCTCATATATGATATTATTTTATTTATTCTTTTAGGCAATTCATTTTCAAAAGTTTTTGAAATTTATCTTAAGAACTTTTGAAGCTATTCTTATATAATGAATATCTTGTGGTACATACGGAATCTAAATATCATTTTAAAAAGTGATTGCATGGTGTTAAGAACATTTTAGAATCATAAAAACAAATCAAAATCCTTTAAAAAAGGGACCCTTTCTTTTGGTCACTTTTCTTTAGAGAATTGTCAGTGACAATTAATTTTGTAGAAGAGGAAGTAAGCATCCAGGAAGGGTGAAGAAAAACATATTGGGGGTTAAAATGGCTGTAAGCCAGCTGAATTAGCACTGGTAATAGTGTTTTCTTCTGATGTTCTGATAATGTTATCAAAAAGCAATGGAGTATAGAATTGCTTTTTGGATACACAATTCTAGTTTGTATTTTTTTAAATAAATAATGCTTCCAGAACGGATAGCTTCAGTTCATTTGTTGATGTATCCAAGATGGTAAACATAATGGGACTGTATACACAAGCGCAGGTCTGATTGGCCCATAGATGATGGACGATAATGGAAGGTGAATTATAACTGTCCAGTGTCGTAGTGTAGTCAGAAGTATGTGTTCAGATACTCTATGTAATATATTGGTTAATTCTAATCTCTGAACATTGACTAGTGCGGCCTATATAGCAAACATCACATTTGCATGTAAACCAGTAAGTGGGAGAACTTTTTGGAGAGTGGTCACACTGTCTTTGAGATTGGGGGAAATATCATGTTAGATTTAAGAATGAATCTCAATTTAACCAAATTGAAACAATGTTTGACAAATCCTTTAATTTGTTTTATTTGTATACTGGAGGTGTTGCCGATCCACAGTGATATTAGATATACCAGGCACCTCATAGGTCCAAATTTTGGTTTGGTGGAGAATTGCAGGCATTTATATTTAATAGCGTTTGTGATTACATCTTTGGGATATCCATTTTTCAACAAAGTCTTCTTCATAAACTTGAAGTCATTGGCAAGTATTAGTTTGGAGCAGATCATTAAGACATGATGAAGTTATTTTTTTTTATTAAAATGATATATATATTTATTCATTTATTTTGATATATTTATTTATTTTATATATATATATATATATATATATATATATATATATATATAACAGTGTATGGTTGTCACTATCTCACTTGGTGGATTTGTGGCAGTCCAAATACGGTATAATACGGAGAGTGCTCAATATCTGTGATAGAAGTATTATATAAATAAATGTACATTAGTTTTTATATATATTTAGTAGCATGGATACTTATGGTTGCATGCTGTCTTCATATGACAATCATCAGAAAATCCTTTACTTTGACAAATGAGCAAAGCATGAAACCCAGAGTCACAGACACTTCTCTGTAATATATGTATATAATATTTATTTCTATATGTATAAAACCACTATCTCATAATACTGCAATATTTGATCCTCCATTAACTCACTAAGTGAATGAGTGAGAACCATGAATCTCAACAATATATATATAATCCGATGAGGAAATCCAAGGGTTAGGAGTGTTCAATTTGAGTGCTCAACGGCTATCGACGTATAATTAACTTGGGATTAAAAATACATCAACACTAAATGCGCAGAGCTAAAAAATCTTTATATAAAGATAAAAAGTTCACTTTTTTGGTGTCTTTATCAATTTATTTCTACATCTGATGATGGTCATCATGACCAGAAATAAATTCATAATGACACCAAGGAATTGAATTTTGTATTTTTATATAAAAAAAAGATATATAAAAGAACCTTGAATAAGTTCTCACTTTTCCCAACAGATGGCATTCCCAGAACCGTATGCCTGTAATTTTAGATTAAATGCATCTATAAGCGAGCTTGAAATTCAGTGAAAATCATTTTGCTGAAGTGTAAACCACTTGATTTTTCATATTGTTAAACATGTCAGATTTTGTGCCAAAGAGAGTGTATATGGAGAGAATTTCACTGCACCCGTTTATTCAAAAGGAATCTGCAGCTGAAGCTCACAGAATTATTGAGAATTACTGTGATCCTGCTCCATCAGAAACAACATGTAGAGATTGGTTTAGATGCTTCAAAAATAGTTATTTTGATGTTGAAGTTAAAGAACACTTTGGGACACTAAAAAAGTTTGAAGACAAAGAATTGGAGACATTACCTCATGAAGACTCATATCAGGCACCAGCTAAACTTGCAGAATCATTAGAAGTTGATTACATAACAGTTTTGAAATGTTTGAAAGCATTAAGACTGATTCAAAAGCTAGTACATTAGGTACTGCAGGAGTTGAAGCCGAGAGATGTTGAACAGCATCTTGTCACATGTGAACAGCTGTTTCAATGGCAGAAAAGAAAAGATGTTTTGTATCGTATCATGACCAGTGATGAAAAGTGGATACACTGTGATGACCCTAAGCATAGAAGATCATGAGGTAAGCCCATCTATGCATCAACATTGGTGGCCAAGCCGAATATCCATGGTTGAAGCTTTTGCTTTGCATTTATTGGGGTCAGCTGGCTGTAGTTTATGAGCTGCTTAAACTTACTGAAGCCATTATGGGAGATCGCTGTTAACTACAATTGATGCTTTGGAGCCAAGCATTGAAAAAAAAAATGGCCGCTATATGAGCATAGACTTGACCAAGTGATTTTGCGACATGACATCTCTAGGCTAGATGTTTCAAAATGGGTGAAAACCTACTTGGAAATGCTTAAATAGTAAGTCCTACCCCACCCACCATATTCACCAGATTATCACTTCTTTCCATATTTACCAAACCCTCTGCTCGGGCGGGATATAACACAAGGTCAATTTTTAAGCAGTGTTTAACAGGTTTGAATTCAGAGTTTTCCTTCTCCTAGACTAGTTGTCTCACCAAGGCTGAAGAACCCAGTCTGTCTTACTATTTATTCATAGCTGGAGGGAGAATAATTGGATTCATACCTTTCTCAAGGGTATTAGTGCTATCTGAAATGCAATCAGCCTCATCCAGGATTTGAACTCGTGTTGTCGTGTCCATTTCTTATGACAATAACCATAACACCATGGGCACCTCTTTCAATCAATGGCACATGGCCTGGCTAAGCAGTACTTTTATTCTTTTGAAGATGCCAAAAAATGGGTTAACTCATGGTTAGGTTCAAAGGATGTCATTTTTCCCCATGTAGAATTCAAATGCTGCTAGAATGGTGAGAAGAAGTAGTACCTAGTGATGGACAATACTTTCAGTGACATGCTTCTTACTAATTTTTGAAAATAAAACATTACTTTTCATGAAAAATCACCCCGAACTAATTTAAGGTGTGTGTGTGTGTATATATATATATATATATATATATATATATATATATAGTGCAATTAAATGGAGACTCAAACTCGGTTAAGCCGTCATAATAATATATATATATATATATATATATATATATATATATATACACACAAAAATTATAAGTGAAAAATAATTACCAGTTAATTTCAAACCATACTACCAAAGCATACAAAAAAATCTCAAGACACACACACAATAATTGTAATTGAAATTTGAAATCAATCCAACACACACACACACACACACACACACACACACACACACACACACACACACACACACACACAAAAACACATGTCAAATATGAAAGACCAATGAGGGGTAAAGAAGGCTAAGGTAAACACACTCTAAGAAAAAGAGTGGAGTGACCTCTATATAAACCTGTAAAGTAAAGTTGGCAACCTTAGTCAAGGGTGACCCTAAGGCTCCCTTTTCAATAGCTGCTACACTGAGGTGTAGGGGAGGGTGCTACTCCATTCCCTGGATTCCTCTACTTTACCCTGGATCCTTACCTTATAATGCTGTGTTAAGCAAGGTGGTATCAAGTACCATTTTTTGAGTCTTTGGTATGACTTGACCTGGGATTGAACCCCAGTCTCCTGGACCATTGGCAAACACTCTACTCATTAGGCCAATGGCCCGGTGAATATAAACCCATAACCAACTGAAAACCATTCAAACTGCAAACAGGAGTGAGTTCAAGTCTCATTGAGTACCTCATTAACAAGGCCCTGTGCCATATATGTTCTCTGAGAAAAGCAACAAGCTGGAAACATACACATATGTAAGAATGGAATAAATAAATCCTAGAAAAATACAAATCTCTTTGTAGACCTACTCATTTTAAAATATTTCTTTCTGTCTTCAGACCTATAACAAAAAATGTTATATACTGTTCAGAGAATATGAGTGTGGAATTATTCAAATTGAGGACCTATAAGAGGATTCTTATAATTCTGCAGAAATGCACAATGTATGATTATTAATACATAGATATCATCCTGAGCAAATATATATATATAAGTGGAAGAAAAAGTTCAACTGTAAATAAGAAAAAAACCCTAAAAATCTTTTTAATAGAAGAAAAGTTTGATTTTAGTTGTAACATTTAATTCTAAGCTTTCTTTAATAAAGATATGAAGAAATAGATAGACAGATCATGTTTATTAAAGGAGAATTGTTAAATTGTTGAAAAAGATACCAGTTGCCAATCTAATAAGTTGCTTAGATAAATAAAGAAAAATGTCACCAATATGGATTTAACACACTTGGATTGTAACCCTGTCCCTTTTGAACTTTCCTCTTCTCTTGATGGTGGTTGTTTTATTTTTATTTCTGAGTGTTTTTCCATTATGTGACTGTTATCTGATGAGGTTAGCTGCTTTTATCTGTAGCCAACTGAAATAAAATTTATAATAGCAAAATGACAGGTCTGTTGAGTTTTTCTTCCAATTATTATAATATATATATATGTGTGTGTGTGTAATATATATATATATATATATATATATATATATATATATATATATAATTTTTTTTTTTCAAAAAAACAAAAAAAAAACAATCGGTCACATTAAGATATATTTATTTCCATCCTGTTATGAAAGCATTGATATAAATCAATGCTCTAAAAAATTAACTGGACTTCTTCAGATCTTGTTGAATCTGGAGAAGTCCTCTTAATTTTTTTTTTTATCTTTTATTTTTTTAAAATTTTATTTTTATTTTTATATTTATATCAATGCTTTTAACAGGAGGGAAATAAATTTATTATCATCTAAATGTGACCGATCGTTGTTTTCTTTTTTTGTTGTTTTTTTGAAAAAAAATTATTTGCTCTGTGAATTTTATTTACATTGAGCTCTTTACCAGGATTATTTAAATTTAATATTCTATTTTTGAATATTTTATTTCTCCTGATTGGAATTATTCTCTATTCCGAATTTACTGGATTGAATAATATATAATTATCCAGTTTCCCTGCTTGCATAGATTTTCCTGACTCTCTCTCTCTCTCTCCATTCATCTCTGTTATCAATCCCTCCCCGTGGGTCTTCCAGATTACATCCTGTGTCTACATATGGTGGTCGCCCAACCCTGGCATGTCCCTGCGAAGTGGTCCATCGGAGAACATCTCTCATGAGTTCACTGTTGCTTCTCCATCATTTTCCCCCATGTCTTATTCGTCATTTTTAGATGCTTTTAGAGATGGGAGCTAAGCTTCCAAACAGCTTTTGTTTCATGGAGTGTTGCTTCCAGGATTCTTTCAATATAGCTTGCAACATTCTTGTACAGTTCCTGTCTAGATTTTCCTCATTACGTTTTGTCAGCATCCATTTAGTGGTATTGACACGGCCACTGCTTGGAGTAAATCCAGTTTTATTTTATTGGATAGATAAAATTTCTTTATGATTGATAGTCTATCAATAGCAGTTCATGCCTTTGCTAAGCGCATACTGATATCATTTTCAGTAGATGAGTCACTGCTGCCAAGGTATGTGAACTTATCCACTAATTTCAGAGAACTGCTATCTAGGGTGGAGATGGCTCCTTCTTGATTAAAACACATGTACTACATTTTGTCTGCATTCACGTGGAGACCAATATCTCTTGCTGCCTGCCCTAGGCTCTACAGCAGGGATTTGGTTTGGGTTGGTGTATTTGCAAGAAGTACTATATCATCTACATAGCCTGCATACATAATAGTTTCTGTGTGATATCTGCTTCTTGCCTTTTTCAGTGCTTTTATAAACAGATATAATGCTAATGTATCCCTGTGCAGAACTCCAGCAACAATGTTGACGAAGTCTGTGTCTCTATCTACTGAGTAAATCTTAACTTTCGTGTTACTATAGATCATCATTATACTTTTAACAGTTTTTTTGAGAGACCATAAGCAAGAAGTATTTGGTCTCTCTCTCTCTCTCTCTCTCTCTATATATATATATATATATATATATATATATATATATATATATATATGTGTGTGTGTGTTATATATAATGCTGGGTGGTTAGGCTCCTCCCCCATTGTTTGTGTCCTGAATGTGACATAACTATGTGATTGTGTGGTTGCATTCCACAGTTATTTGGGAATGTGGAGTCCCCTCTTTATTGCTATTAGTCCCAGTTTCATTTTGCCCCATCTGTTTGTACTTGATAGTGTCTTATGTATGGGTATTATAGAATTGCTTGAACATTTAACTGTGTGTAGCGAAATGACGGATGTTAAATTGAATTTTTACTGTTACATAGCAATACATGGAATCATTAAACTGTGTGTGAACAAATGGGTAATGTTGAATTAAATTATTAGTGTTGATTATCAAAACTTGAAACTCTTTAACTGTATACAGAAATTGAATTATTCATTTTATCTAGCTATACTTGGAACCATTTAACTCTGTCCAAATGAATGAATAGTGTTCAACACTATTATTCTTTTTAAGTAGCAATACCTAAACCATTGCATTGTGCCAACAATAGCAATACTTAATTTTGTGCTCATAAATCAGCTTTGAAGTATTCCCTTATAAATCTTATATATAACAATTTAACTTTAAGTGCATTTGGCTAGAGTTGTAGCATACACTGACTTTATTTCTTCAGAGGGGGGATACCCTCTAACAAGTATCCTGGATAAGGCACAAAACCATCTGATGGAAAATGTGGAGTACCTTTTTATTACCATTATTTACTGATCCACTTTAATCCAGAGTAGTAGTAGTAGTAGATATTAGGCTCTCATCTATGGATCAGATAAAACTGTTTAACCATTTATCTTTATGCAGACAAATGACTAATGTTAAATTGAATTGTTAGTGTTACATAGTGATAGTTTAAACCATTAAACTCTGTACTAATGAAATTATTGTTGTGAGATAGTAATACTTGAAGCCATTAAGTATGTGTGAACAAATGATTAATATTTTATAGAATTGTGTTCTGTATCAATACTTGGAACCATTTAACTGTGTGCAAATGAATGAATTGTGTTGAATACAGTTATTAGTTTTAAAGAGCTATACTTGAAAGCATTTAACTGATTGCAAATAAAACCATTGTGCAAACAAGTGATTAATATTTAATAGAATTATTAGTGTTAGGTAGAAATTTTTGAAACTATTTGAATGTATACCAGGCTCATTTAAAAAGATTATCTGCCGACTATGCCTTTACATATCATGTATATTTATATTTGGAATTTTATTTGTGTTTAGAAAGAAGGCTTGAAATGGTTTACCTGTGTGCATAAATTGAATTATTGGTATTATAAAGTTATACTTGGAACCATTTGACTGTGCAAATGAATGAATAGTGTTAAATAGAATCATTACTGATAAATAGCAATACTTAAAACTATTTAACTATGTGCAAACAAATCAATGATGTTGATTTGAATTGTTAATCCTAAATTGCAATACTTGAAACTGTTGCAGGTTACGTGACATGTGTTGCTCCTGCAAATGTCTGTGTATGATGTGGATGACCTCAAACCAAGAGGATTAGCTTTTTGTGTGAATTGTGCATGCAAATGTTTTGTGTGGGTATTATAATCGCTGTTGGCCAATAAAATGTCTGTTGCTCTCTGTTGTGTAGAAAGGCGTAAACTCAGCTGTCTATACGTTCTTGGCAAGAGCATGACTAGTAGATCGGGATGGTCTTGGTGCTCGGTGCAGATCGTAGTTGTAGCTGTATGGTCAGGTTGTAGATGTAGCTGGAGATGGTCAAAGATGTGGACGCATTGCTTGCAGATGCTGGATGATCAATATCCTGATTTATTCAGTCCTTGGTTAATCAGAGGTATGTCAATGTGGCCTTGGAATGCTGATGACACTCTGAGCAGAGCTGTCTCTTGTAGACGGGGGTACTGTTGCATGATCTGGTCTGTTGCAATGGAAAATGCAGTTTCTGGTTCGCTGATGCTAGAATTGTTGCTGTTTGGTGATGTTGGAACTGGTCTGCTGGTGTCTGCTGTGTCATCTGTAGAGGTCAGGTTTGACTGCAGATTTGGAGTCTGTGGAGAATAGGTTTGGCTGCAAGCTCAGCATGTGTTCACTTCAGGCAAGATCTACTGTGGATAAACAGGATCACTGCAAGTTAGCATGTGTGTGCTTCAGGCCATAAGCTGGTGCATTGTTGGCTTCCAGGTAGGGTTTATCACAAAGAAACAAGATCACTACAAGCTAACATAAGTGTGCTCAGACTATGTACTTTGAACGTGTTAAGCAACTGTGAATAAATGGGATCACGTGCAGTCGAACGTTTAGTCTTAATAGGTACTACCACAAATAAGCAGGATTGCAGAAGCTAGAACTTTTTAGCGACTAGGTTGGATCAGAACCTCGGTTGAGTGGGATTACAAGCAAGTATGGAAGGTCAGCCAAAAGGCCAGTATGTGGTAGGAGTTAAGTGAGTAGACTGAGTTGTGCAAAAGTCACTATACACTTCGATTTTAGGTCCCATGGCCACGAAAGGCAAATTTTCTGGGTTAGTGGCTGCTTTTATATAAGGATTTCCATTGTGGAAATTCTTGTGTCGTCAGATAGGAAGTCTCTCTTTAAAATATAAGCAACAATGATATACTTCATTGTACTTTGAAGAGGAGCTTTTAAATACAATGTATTTTATCCTGTGGCTAAGAACTGTCTCTGAAATGGCTGGTCGAATTAATCTTTTGAAAAATAGTTTGCATGTTGACAACAGAAATTCACTTGTAAATGTCTGGGTTATGTTTTGTTAGCTGATGTCATGAGTGACTCAGTGTTTGTCTTTCACCAAGGATTTTGGGTTTTAGTAGCCAGGGTGGCTACAATAAAACCATTTAACTGTGAACAAACAAATGAGTTATGGTTCAATTAAAAATGTTTGCATCCTTCTCTTTCCCCAGAAAAGTTGACCTTGGAATCATTAAGAACTACAGAGGCATAAACTCTGATTACTAAGGTTTATAATAGTCTGCTTCTCAATCATATCCAATCCATAATTGTGAAAACTCTTAAGAAAAGTCAAAACAACTTTCAAAGGAATTGCTCCTCAACTTTTTCTGATTTTGACAATCCATCAAATCATTAAAGGAATACAAGTAAAGTATCTTGCAGCCAGACTAATGTTCATAGAATTTTCCAAGACATTTGATTCCATACACAAAGAAAAGATGGAACAAATATTACTTGTATACAGTCTTCCCGGAGAAACTGTTACCACTATAATGATGCTTTATGAAAACAAAAAAAGCAATGGTTTGCACACCAGATGGTGACACAAACCTCTTTGACATTGTTACTGGATCTTTTAAGGAGATATAGAGCAAGCAGCAGGAGGTATTGACTTCAGCAGCAACATCTCATCAACTGAAAATGATGTCAATATGCACTTAGTGAAGGTGTGGAATGTTCTTGATAGGTTATTGATCATATGGAAACCTAATCTATCCAATAAAACAAAACTGGTTTTCTTCCAGGCTGTGGCTGTGTCAGTACTACCATTTGGATGCACAACATAGATGTGAAAAAAACACATGGAAAAAAACTTGATGGGAACTACACAAGAATGTTGTAAACAAGAGCCTATGAAATTTCAGCTGTACAGTCACCTACCTCCCACCTCAAAAATTATCCAAGTAAGACAAACAAGGCATCCAGGAGACTGCTTGAGAAACAAGGATGATCTCATAAATGATGTTCTCTTCTAGACACTTGTACATGTTCCAGTGTTGGCTGATCTGCAAAGACTTACATCAGCTCTGTCCTGAAACAAGATGCAGTCTAGAAGACCTGCCAGGAGCAATGGATAGAGAGAGAGAGAGAGAGAGAGAGAGAGAGAGAGAGAGAGAGAGAGAGACTCCATGCTGTCAACATGGCTTTGTGTGTGTGTGTGTGTGTGTGTGTGGAGATATATATATATATATATATACTCTGTTGCTCTCTTGATTAATGAAGTCTTCAGATCTCACTACTCCTTGACTATTAATGCTTTGATTTTAAGTGTCCAACTCTACAAGAGTCTCTTTTTATGATTATGTAATGCTTAAAAATATATAGAATGGTTATATCATAATAGAATTTACGTCTAATATTTTAAAATGGTAATTGTTTCAAATAGCTTTAGAGAAATCTTTTGGTGACAATAAATCTGATTTTTTTTTGTTCTTTTTTTAAAATTTCAAATAATCATTTCAACTAAGATGTTTCAGAGATTTTAAGTTGCTTTCATTCATGAAATCTGTTTTTACTTTGGAAATATGTACAAAAGAAGTAAAATTTTTGTTAAGCATATTTTTAATGATTACAATGGTTACGAATTCATTATTGAACTGAATACAAATATCTTTATTCTGTCATTAATTCATAAGGTTTTTAATTTTTTTTATCTAAATAAACTTTAACATTTAATTTTCTAGTTTAGGTTGATTTCTTCAAATCTGACATTTCAAATGTCACAGGAATCTGTTTTCATTGATTACAAATTTTCAAAAAGTTCTAATGATATTTCTCTATAAAATGCTGTTAAATTGTTAATAGAAAAACATTAATTTCATCTGGAGTAAGATCATGGATTTTACTTATTCACAGGCCTTTTCTTTGGTCCATGCTGTATTCATTATACATTAGGAAATGCATTATTAAACTTAATAAATTTTTATTTCAAATTAATTGAAAAATAAAGTTGGGGAGGGTACCTGCTCCATGGAAAACTTCGTTTTACTGATATGAGATATTGTTTCATTTTTAGGTAAAAGCTTAAATAATACAAGCCCAATATTATTTAATTGTTTTCTAGATAAAAGGTTAACCATTCTTGAATGGTTGGTTAACATCTACACTAAAATGGTGGATTCTTAGCCATATTAATGGATAGTTATTCCCTTTTTGTATATAACATTTTTCGGCACACATCATGTTTGAATGGCAATTTCATTCTTGGAAAAAAACTGAAACACTGTTAGTTTTAGAAATTCCAAGGAATAACTCTAAGCATTCCTGAAAGTTTGGTTGAAATTTAACCAGAAATGGTGGAGCCTTAGTTATATGAATGGACAGAGTGGGATGGATGACTGAACATTTACTGAATTAAAGCAAGATTTACTAAATGCCTTGTGTTACTATAACAATGAAATTTATCATTACTCTGTGAAAAAAAGTATCTTATAATATTTTGTATTTTATATATAAATAAATTAGTTGAGCACTTTTAGCTATGCAAATTAAGTTTTAATTTTGCATTTCAGATTGGCTATGTTCACTTAGTTGCTTTTGAGAAAAGCATGAATCAACTTCTCCCTATGCTCTGTTTTATTCTTGAACAAAATAGTCTTGTCACTATCATGTCATGTTTTTCATAGAATAAAACAATTAAAGAAACATGCAGATAGAGAACTCCACAATACCTTAATATTCTGGCAGTAATAGCAATAAACAATAAAAAGCTGTTGAACTCCTTATCGACTTTGATGTAGCTGAGTCAGTGAGCCACCCAGTGCAGATCAAACTCAACACAAACAATAGTCTATACAACTAGCTTGCTGACAATTGCTCTATTACTGACATCCTACTTAAATTTATACAGATTGATAGACGTGTGAACAGGCTGTGGTAGATGGATATCAGTGTAACTGTATTTGGGGTGGGAGTATAAAAGCAGGTAAACAAAAGCTCAAAGAATATTTCATTTATTCAAAGTTGCTATGAGGCTGCATATTAAAATCTTTGATTGTTTCTATGTTTGAAGCCATAAGACGTAATTCTTAATCATGCAATATATTGACAACCGGTTCAAAATTGGATTCTGTTATTCTCTAAGGAAGTCAATCACTTTCAATCATATCTTGAAAAAAATGTTTTATATAAGTGATGTCCACATCCAATAACTGCCAACCATCATTTGAGATTTTCAGATTAGCAGTGTTTCTATAAATTCTAAGTTTAAATGATTTTCACTCTTCTTGTGGTCTTTTTCTTTTTTTCTAATTGATCATTTGACTAATTCATTGTTTTCCAACATTTCTTCCATATTTCTATTTTCCAATTCCAAAGTTTTCCATCCTATTTTTTCTCACAGGCAATTGAATGCTTTTGGCAAAAGTCTAGCACTTAATAAATATTCAGGTGGGCAAAAATATTGGATGAATTTTCAAATATCTTGAAATCACAAATGCACTTATGAAAGATACACCTTGAACAGTTAACATACATTAGGTAAAAGATATAACAAAAACAACATTGTTTATCAAAAAGTGCTGAATGGTTTGTATATGTTTTAAAAAAAAAAAAAAAAAAAAAGAAAAGTTGTGTATGTGTGTGTATATATATATATAGTGTGTGTATGTATTTCTGTATATTGAATTCTATAAAAATCAAGTAATAGGCATTAAGTTTCCCAAGTTTGAGGCTGTGAAACTTGCAAAGAAATAATTATTTGAAATGACTGTCCATCTGAAGGTGAGGAATTTGTAGAAATTAAACAAGTATTAAATCTTTTCAAACTTTCTACACAGTTTTTAGTTATCATGACAAAGTTTTAAAAGCTGAAAAATGAAGTTCTTAAACATTAGCAGATGAGAGTGAGAATTAAATGAAATCACATCAAATATTGTAAAAACAAAAACAAACTAATTTTGTTAATTGTGACTTAGAAATTAGTTTTGACCCTATAGTTAAATAAGGTAATATTTGATGAAAATAGAAAAGTTTTGATCGGTCGTAGAATGTTGATTTGGTATATATGATGGAGAATTTTTAGAATATACATTTGCTTAAAAATGGCAAGATAAATTCAAAAGAATATAAGAAAAAGCCAAATTATATTTAAACAAAATGAAGAATTCTGAGTATTTTATGCTGGGATACATGGGAGCAATTCAAATAACTGTGTTATACATTCATGAATATCTTCATAGGAAGGTAACTTATTATTTAAAATAAACCTTTCAGAAAGTAAAAGAGGTACTTCTTCCTTCATGGCAAATACTCATCTCAAATAGAGAAATGAAATCTGTGTATTCTCTTTTGACTTTTTGTATTTCTTTGTCCTCTTTTCTATTTAAGCTATTTTTCTTTTTTTTTTCCAGTCAACAACAGGAAAGCAAACTTCATTTATTTCTGCCTTTAATTACTAAGGGCTAAATAAAGGGTATACAATTTTTAATTTCATCTTTTTATTACTGCAAATGAACAAAATGTAGCTTAGGATTATAATTTTAATTATACTCAAAAGGGTTACATGATAAAAATAATTTGATAAATGTTTGGGAGTTACATTCCTTCAACTCATTGAATTTTAAAATGTTTATCCCAACTCTAATATTGTTATTTATTTTAATTTGTATTTTTCCTTGTTGTCAATTTTTATGGATACAAAACTACTGTTGTCTTTCTTTTAAACACAAATCATCTTTTAAAAATATCTAAGAGTCTCCAAATCTGCATTGAAAAAATTGACAAAAAAAACTGTTTTTTTTGTAGAGTACTATATTTAAGTTATATCAACAAATGATTAAAAAAAATAATTTCAGGTAATTGTAAACTTATAAGCAACTTTCTCTTTGTAAATATATGCTTCTAAAAGCATTTCATAGAAATATATGCTTCTAAATGCCTTTCATAGAAATATATGCCTCTAAAAGCATTTCATAGAAATATATGCTTCTAAAAGCATTTCATAGAAATATATGCTTCTAAAAGCATTTCATAGAAATATATGCTTCTAAAAGCATTTCATAGAAATATATGCCTCTAAAAGCATTTCATAGAAATATATGCTTCTAAAAGCATTTCATAGAAATATATGCTTCTAAAAGCATTTCATAGAAATAAATATATGCCTCTAAATGCATTTCATAGAAATATATGCTTCTAAAAGCATTTCATAGAAATAAATATATGCCTCTAAATGCATTTCATAGAAATATATGCCTCTAAAAGCATTTCATAGAAATATATGCTTCTAAAAGCATTTCATAGAAATATATGCTTCTAAAAGCATTTCATAGAAATATATGCCTCTAAAAGCATTTCATAAAAAACAGTTTAAAGAACTTGGAGATCATAACTCTTTCCAGGAAGTTTGACTCTTTATTAATTGAAGAAAAAAATAATAAACGAAATGTTAAATATCCTTAGCAGTAAATATACCAACTTAATTTGATAGTAAATGAATTATAAGTTGGAGAAAAGTAGAGGATTGGGAACTTGGAATCCCTTAAGATCCCAAAATCAAATCTTGTGTGTTTCTCAGGACTTTATGTGGTAAAACTGTTAAGAAAGACATCAATTTTTCAGTTTCGGGTTGAATAAGATGCAAATTAGATCAGTCTCTCTGTTTATTACTATATAATCAGTAAAAAAATGAAATGAAATAAAATAAAATAAAAAGGAAATCTACTATAAAACTAGATTCATAACTAGCAAAATGTCACAGCTTCAGTGATGATTTCTGTGCTTGATTGAACAAACTAAATATAATCAACAATAAACCTTCCTTTCACAGTCCAAATCTGTTATGGGATGATTGATTGTGTCAATCCCGTGTCGAGGCATACCAAAGACTCAAAAAATGGTACTTGATGCCGCCTTGCTTAAAACTCGGCATTATAAAGTATGGATCAATGGTAAAGTGGAGCAATCCAGTGAATGGCGTAGTCCCCTACACCTCGGTGTGGTAGCTATTGAAAAGGGAGCCTTCGGGTGACCCTCGACTACGATCGCCAACAACTTATTGGTGAGATGGTAAATTGTGTATAGACTGGTTAATCAAAGTATGTGTTGAAATCCTATCACTTCTTAGCAAATAGATATTTGGTTATGTTGAGTTTTGATACAAGGTCACATTTACAAAACATCACCTAGTGAGTCTGTTATCATTCAACAATAATTTTAGGTGACACTAAAATAATACTTCTTCTTGCTTTAGATTATTACTTGAGTAATTCTAATAATAGTTGATCAAATATGAAATAGTTTATAATTTTTGAGTGATAGAGAACTTATGAATAAATGGATATAAGAAAATCATGCAATCTTTCAAGAATACCAGCTTCTACCTTAAAACTCAGGATATTTAAAATCTAACTCTTGTTCACAAATACTTATTATAAGCACTGAAGACAAATTGATTAACTCCAGTATATGAGAGAGAGAGATTAATTTATACAAAATCATCTTGTAAGTTTTACTAAGACCGAAATGTCTAGAAAGCTGAATAATATAAGAAGATTGTATAAGTGTGTGTAGACGTGCACATTTCATTAAAAATTGTCAGGAATAGAAAAGAAAACATGGGTCTTGTTTTCATAAAAACATTTCAGTTAAGCTGACTTGAAACCTGACTGTTGGATTTATACTTAATACTTATTCTCATCTTTATCTTTATGTAAATAAAAAGAAAGCAAGAATGAAATTATATGAAAAAGAGCTCTACTGACCCTTTACCCCAAAGTATAGCTTAGTCAGTCGCAAGGCCACATTAGTGTGTGAAATGCTGATTGTAAAGCAGTTACCATGTTGGTTTCACAAGCTATTCACATGGAGTTATATTATTAATACACATTCTATAAATACCACCTTTCACAGTTTCAGACATACTAATAGCTTCTCCTCACATCAGAAATATATAAGTAAAAATCAAATTACAAATCTAATACACATATTGACATATGTAAAAGATCTCATTTTTATTAATATTTTAGACTGAAATAGTGTTTGTTATTTAGTGATCTGAATTATTGTGTGCAAATTTTTTTAGCAGCATATAATGACAGATATTGTTTCTTTCAGATTAGCTATCAATTGCAAAAAAGTATTAAAAACCTTTGACCTAAGTTGCTAAAAGAGCAGAAGTTTTTGATTAAATCAATCCAATATTTTGAGAATGACCAAGTCCAGAAAAATGCTCATCAACCATATCTTAATTTTAGATAGGTTTTGTATTATTTTCAAGGTGAATTAAAAAGTTATATACAGAAATATGGGTGGGTGAACAAAAACAAAAACTTGTATCGATCTTCTACTTTTGCCATGTTATATATATTGCATATAAATGAAATAAATGAGGCATGAACTAACAGTTATCATGTCTAGGGTATGACAATAAACTGCATCTGGTGGTGAGGCTCCAATTCTACTGCAAAATTTTCTTAAATTGGCATTGACTCATTTAGACAGTATCACTTTATTATATGAATTACTCTGCTGTGCATGCGTCTAGACATCATCACTTTATCATATAATTTGCTCAGTTTTGCATACATCAACCCTCACCCACCCAGTATGTTATATTCTCATGTTTGCTAAAAATTGTTCCTGAAATTTTTGAAATGTAGAAAGCAGCTTATGGACATGATACAATAAGCTGTACCAGGGTCTTTGACAGGCATAGTGCCTTCAAGGAATGAAGAACATCAGTTAAAAATGATGAACATATAGGGAGGCAGAAATGCTGAAATAATTAAGAAAATGCTTAGTTTGGTGATTATTAAAGAGCTTTGTGATAAGGTGGGGTATTTCTGTTGGGTCATGTCAAGCCATTTTTACTGAAGACATAAGGATGACACAAAGTGCAGTTTGTTTGTTTTATGCCTTATGACATCAAAACAGAAAGAATTTTTTGGATGACCACAGTTACTGATGTGTTTCAGTATGCAGAATCTGATGCCGATTTGTTGAAACCATCATAGCAAGTGATGAATCATGTATCTATGACTACAGTCTTGAAACTATAACTCGGTCTTCTATGAGGAAGACTTGTCAAGTATGAATCATGATCAATGTGTAGCTCACAGTCTGAATATGCTCTTGAAAGTCAAACTGTTATCAAACAGCATTACTTGGAAGTTTTACATTATATTGGTGATGCTATGTGTTATCATCCCAGATTCACCATGACAGTGCATTCTGCACCCTCTGCTCAATCTGTCCATCAGTTATTGGTGAAACATAGGATTTATTTTAGTGTAGCAGCCTCTATAATCAGATCTTTGCATAGTTTCTTAAGCTGAAAATTTATTCCAAAGATATTTGTAGACTTGGAAAAGACCCTCCCCGCAAATATGATGGTACAAACATCATATCATATATCAAGAGAAGAATTTCAGAGGTGATTCAACTAATGGGAAAACTCAATGGATTATGTGTATTCAATGTCAAAGGGATTATTTCAATAAAAATACTTCATTCATTACTCATTTGTGTCCTGCTCAATACAGCTTTAATCTCAATATTTTTTTAATGCACCATGTATGTTTATATACTTAGTCCTTTAAGAAATCCATAGATAAACTCATAAATATACACTCATACCAAAACTTGAAAATTTACTTCATAATCTTCATAAACTATGCACATAGAAGCTGCATGCTGAATACACAGCAATATGTATACATTGAAAAACAGAAAAATAAGATTTATTCATATATTTCCACACAATTACAATAAAAAGCAGACATGTTTGTATTTATAAAAACTGCAAACACAGTCATCCACTTTTCTTAACAAGATTCATCCCTCATTTTAATGGTACAAAGGTATTTTTCATTGATAATATGATTCAGAGGAAAGTTTTGTTTTACCAGAGCATTGGAATAAATTTATTCTACTGTTTTTCTCAGATCCACAACTTCACTTATAGCCAGAGAATTTTAAAAAAATAAATAAAAGGAAAGGGAAATCTGTGAGTATGTCTTTGACTTTTTAACTTTCTGAGCTGAGAAAAAAACAATAATATAAAGATAAGGGGCAAAAAATAAGATTAATGCTTTCTTTATTTAATTTAATTATACTGCTCTCTCTCCTTTTCTCTTTCTTTCTATGGCAGATTTAAAATCACTTTTTCTTTTCTCCTCCTCTTTTATTTGTATCTTTTTAATTTTTTTATGCATTTAAAAAAATTTTTTTTTTTTTTTCGGAATTTAGTTATCAAACTTTTTCTTTTTCTCTCTTATCTTTATAGACCAAATTGTAAATCCCATTCATCTATTTTTCTTTCATTTCTCCTCTGCTTCACATTCAAATTCTTTTCTCCCTTCTTTTTTTTCTTCTGTCACCCCTTCACTATCTTTTCTAATTCTTTCATCTTTCTTTTCTAGTTACCTTCTGCTTTTATAACTTCATTCCTTTTTTGTATCTTTTTTGTTTGCTTTCTTCTATTTTTTCTTTTCATCTCTCAATTCACCTTTTGTTTTCTTTATTTCCAAAAAGTTTCGTTCATTCTTATTTAATACCAAAAACATTTTCATAAATTTTCATTTTATTTATCATTTATTACCAAACATTTTTGTTTCTCTTTTTATTTTGGTCATTATAATTTATCATACTTTGCATGAACTAAATCTAGCACTAAAAAAATTTGTGAAGAATCAATGAGGATTGAACTCATTACTAATAGCTTTAAAAAGAAGCATTCTTTCAACTATAGATGCTCTTACATTTTTCAATCTCCATTCATTCTTTTCATCTTTCTTTTATTTTTCTTGACTTTTCTCTTGTTAATTCTTTTTTTTTTTTTGTCTCTTTCTTTTCATTCTTTTTGTTTACTTTACTGTTGTATCATTTTTTTCTTTTTTTTTAACGCCTTTCTTCCTTCATTCTATAGTTTTTCTTCTTATCTCTTTCTATTCCTTTTTTTTAAAAAAATATTTTCTCTTTCTCTCTACTGTTTTTACTCATTTTTTTTCTCTTATTTATTGTTAATATTTAACTTTTATTTCAATTTTCTCTTCCTTCTCACTTTTTCTTTCACAAATCTTCTTCTATCTTCATTGTCAATCCTCTCTTAAGACTCTTCCTCTATTTTTCTATTTTTCTCATTCCAAACTTTTTTTTTAAATACCTTTCCTCTTTTTTTCTTTCCCTCAATCCTTAAAATCATTTTCTCTTCCTTTTTTACTCCAACTCTTTATGATTTCACAACTAATCTAGTTATTTTTAACAGAGGAAATGCCATGTATGATGGGAAATATGTCCCAAATTTAAAAAAAAATAAGTGGGGATAAATGTAAAAAAAAAAAAAAAGAACCACTGAATAGAACAAAAGAAAAAGTATTGTTGTTTTGATACGAAAGTAAATGGACATTTCTGTAACTTCTTAGTGATAGAAGAAAAGAAAAGAGATTTGAGAGAGAGAAAGAAGAACCAAAAAATATTATTAGCAGCATTATTGTTTTGGAACTGGTCTTCATAGCTTATTGCATCCAAATCAAAATCAGGCTGGAGATTTCTTACTAACAGAATTGATCAAGCTGAGCTATTAATAAGGATTAGATGTGGTGGGGGGGCATTAGAATCATATCTCTAAGGAATTTGGATTGTTCAATGCAACAGGCATGCAGAAAAAAGAAACAAAGAAAATGAAAAAGGATTGACTCAAAATTATTTGTCTTTTTACCTCATTTTCTTTTGTATTTTTAGACAATTCTAATGGGATATAAAACATTGCCAGGCTTTGGGAAGCCTGCTACAGAAAATGTGTTCTTACCAGTAAAGACATAATTTTCTTATTTATCATTTCTTTCTTGATTCTTTTTTTTTTTTTTTTTTCTTTGAGAGTTGGGATGATGGAGGGGGGGTTCTAATTCTGGAGTGGCAAAAGGTAAATAAGCATAAAGATTATGTGCCATTGTCTATGGCAAATATTTTTACTTTTCATTTGATTTGGACATTGTCATTAATAATCAAGAAACTTTTACAGCTAGATGAACATCCTTAGAAAAGATAAATAGAATTTTAGATTTAATTTTCACTACAATACTTGGTAAACCACTACTGTAATAACCACAACTTTGTGAGGATATAAGTAATATATACATTTACTGTATGTAAATGTTTCTTATGTTCAGATTAGCAGAGGTTCTTGTTAGTTTTGAACTCTACACTAGCTAATGGTCTGCCTAATTAGCTTGCTAAACAAAACTACTCTCTCTCTCTCTCATATGTAATGTTTGATTAAATAAGACAGATACTTTGCTTCTGCCTATTTTACAGTTGGTCCATTTGGGGGGGAGGGAATAGGATGCCTTTTAGAATGCATTTCATCTAGATGTCAAACGATTTATATGAAGACTTTAATAGATCAACTATAAAATAGGCAGACGAAAAATGTCAGTCTTATTTAAACAAACATGTTTTAAAGAGAAAATTTTGCCTATATATATATATAAGTTAGGATAGTGCAGACACAATCAATGGTTCTTAGTGACTGTTAATTTCATGTCTGTGTGATCATCAGACCTAGTTGACTCTTTGTCTATGCTATCCTCACTTAGATCTACATATGCTCTATCAATGATATTGAGCACTCTTTATTCATAAATATAGCAAACTACATATGATATTGTTGTGGCCTTGTTAGGGGCCAGAAATAAAGACACACGAAAGGAAAACAAATATATTAACAAAGAACAGTAATACAACATATACAAATGAGAGGGTTTCCAGCAAGACTGTTTTGGTCTGACTGCCAGGACTGTTTGCCAGAATATTGCCTTCTGTCTAAGAGCAGTACCTGCTGCTATTTATAGCTGGGAGAATTCATGCATGCATGGGTAAATTACCATAACATATATATATATATATATATAATAAGTATTTGAACCAAATTGCTTAGTTTTGAGAGCTAAAAACTGGAACATTATATAAGATTATAAGATCGACCAAACTGCAGTGCAATCAACTTAACAAGGCTTGATTCATTTAGTCATGTTTTATGACTAAATGCAAAATGTATGGGAAAAGGCTTTTTGTTTTTTTGTAAATAGAATTTACAAAAATGGTGAGGGTTCTATTCTATTATTGTTCAATCAGAGTGAAAAGGTAAATTCACATTTGGAACAGTTGACAACTTAGCAAGTTAATTTGGACACCCTGCAATCTTAGGCAATAAAAATAGATTTTGTGTTTGTTTAAATACTCATGACCACTTCTTTCTATGATTTTTAAGAGCATTACTCTATTAAAAGTATTGATCATAAGTATTTGAACAAGCTCAATTTTTAAAAAAATCTTTAATACATTAGAAAATTAATAAATTTATCAGATACTTTGTTACTGGGTCAGTATTGAGAATATAAAAAATATCTGTCAGAGATATACAGTGCACCATAAATATTTCAAATTTTACAAGTCTATGAATAGATGTTCACAGCTAGAATGATTAAGTTGAAGTAATTCAGAGTCTATCTACTTTGAATATCATCATTTAGAATCTAAATCTTTATTTGGACACAGACAATTCCAGATGGGAAATGCAACTATTTCAACCACAAAATAAATATGAATAGATATTCTTAGACTGGAAAGAGACTTAATGGAATTTTTGCAAATCCTAATTGTATAAATAAATAAAAATACAAAATCTAAATAATAAAAGCAGCATATTATTGGGCTGCTTGAAAAAGTCTCTAAGATTTTTGTGCAAAGCTGATTAGTGAAATCAGCCAAAATAGTGATGGATACTGGAGTAGTGAGGTGATATGCTGTCACTTGACTTCTGATAAAAGCTACCAGATATAACTGATTTAATATGAGAACAAAATCAAACAGATTGACAATTTCATATAAATTCATTCATCATTTTCCCTTTGTCATACGTTTTTTTCCCCTTTCTGTGATGGTCATAGTTTTGAGTTAACTAACAGGTTGAGACAGCATTTACATGCCATTCTTTGATAGAATGAACCCTTAAAAACTCTAGATTTAAAAATATATACATTATACAGTGAAAAGATGTTCTACATTCTGAAATAGATGCTGTTTATTTAATTTGAGATAATGAATCTTTTGATGAAAGACTTAAACTTCAGTTAATGTCCTTTCATAATTCAACTGTTACTGGTACCAAATTTTTATTTGTTTTTTTTCTACCTGAAAATAAGTAATTCCAGAAGTTGTCATCTTGAAAACTTAGTAAATATGCAGTCTGTACAGAAGTTTCTAAAATAAGCCTAGAATGCATGCACATTTTTCTTTTAATATAAAAGTAAATGCATACGATGCACATATATCAACTTATGTGTAAGTGTGTGTATGTATATTAATACATATGCAAAGCTGTATTGTTACAGATGCATACATGCATAAATATTTATGTGTGCAGGCATGTGCGTGATGGTGAAATCTCCATGATTGACTGAGTTCAGAAGTAAGTAAAATGTAGCTGAGCAAAAGTCTTTTCATCTTGAGTGATGTCTATATTTTGCACTTGCTAATTGTTACTATTCTTCTGGGGAAAGCAAGGAAAAAATTTGAAAATGACAAACAAAAATTGTGACCGAATATTAAAGATGATGAAAAATGCAAAATGAAAATAAAGTTTGTTATAAAATTGAGTGAATGTCTAAAAAGACAAAAAGAAGTAGAAATGAGTGTGAGAGACAGTAAAAGAAAAACCTGTAAAAGTTTTAAAAAGAAGGAATAAGAGGGAGAGAGAAAAAGGAATCTAAATGAAACAAAAAAGAAGAAATTTGAATAAAAGAAAGAAGTGAAAACTGATGTGAATAGAAAGAAGACAAATATGAAAAAAGTAAGAAGGTTTAAAAAAAAAAAAAGGAATGGGTCAAGTAAAAGATAAAAAGAAGAAAAAAATAAAACAATCAAAATAGACAAAAGCTATAATATTTCAGAAAATCAGACCAAAAAAAAAAATCCAAACATTTAAGCGAAAATTAAGGAAAAATGAATGAAGAGAAGTTGAGAAAAAGAAAGAAATAAAGAATACGGGGATGTGGAAGAAACTGAAAAAGAAAATGAAACCCAAAATAGGAAGACGAATATAAAAAAAAATGATTGAAAAAAATGCTTGTGTTCAGTGGCGGGGTGGGGTGGGGGTGGAGACAACTTGGCTTGGAGGTGGAGAAATTGAAAATGGGATTGGGTAATGACAGAAAGAAATTTTATATATATATATATATATATATAACCAGAAGAGGTAAACTGACAAGTAAGAAAATCAGTGGAAATGTTGAAAATGTGGAAGAATATTGGAAATTAAGCAATATTAAAATAAAAGATAAAAAAAAAAAATAACGTGCAAAAATAAAGTTAAAATTGTTCCTGGTATATTTCTAAGCAATTAATAACTGACAGAATTAGAACCTTTATAGTGTGAACACCCACTAAAAAAAAATGGTGGTGGTGGTGGGGTATAAAATAAAAGATTAATGCACTTGACCAAATTTATTGTTGATCCTTTTGTTCAAAAAATGGATGCGAAGAAAGGACATGGGATGGAGAGAAAGAAAGATACAAAAAATAATACGAAAGGGAGAGGGTGAAAAAGTGTGAACAAAATGAAAGACAAAAAGAATGAAAATTATGAATAAAATCAATTGTCAGAAAAAATAACAAGTCAAAGAAAGTATTAAAAATTAGGAGAAAAAAAAATAGTCTGTGACAAAAAAAAAAAAAGGCAAAAACTAGCTACACTAGAAATATCATTATGGTTTTTAGTGTTTGATATTTGCCTTTCTGGAGGCTCAATACAATAAAGACTCCTTTTCTTTTTACACACAATTCTCACTCAATGTTGTAACTAGTTAATTATACATTATATTCAGAAACTTTTGCTGGTAAGCACCATGTCCTCATCTATCTGCTCATGCCATTTGACTGGCTGAATAGCCATCATTTACTATATTAATTGAGACAAGTAGCTAACCATAAATATAAAGTGGGCATAACTTAGACTTTCTACTCTGTTCAATGTATGTCTTTATAATAATTCATTTTCTCTTTAAAGGTTGGTTGGTTGGTTGGATTTTATGGCATATCAACCTTTTATAGGTTATTTAATGACAAATCCTAGTTATAAATGAATAGTTTGTATGTATTATTCTAAATAGGCCAAAACTTATTTATTTATTAACAGTTAAATGGTTTCAAGTATTTCTATGCAACACTAACTATTCAATTTAACATCGGTCATTTGTTTGCACATAGTTAAATGGTTAAACAGTTCTATTTCATCCATAGATGGGACCCTTACAGGCACAACCACTTTGAGTCAGAGAGGACTTGGGAGTAATGGTAATGAAGGAGTACTCCACATTCCCCAGAGCTCCAGGATTGTAGCCTCACCATCAGATGGTTTTGTGTTATATCCAGGAAACTTGTTGGGCAGGGTTTACCCCTCTGCAGAAATGCAGTCAGCATATTCTATAGCAGTAGATTTGGTTAATGAGCCAAAGCTTGGCTTGTTTACCAAGACTTTTCTCATTCCCCAATGATACCTGCATTGGAAAAATAAAATCTAAAATCTTCTTCTTTAGGTTACTCCTACCTTTTAACCTGAACTAAGATGATATGTGAGAGATAAAACTCAGACCAATTAGATACCAAAAATGTTTACTACTGATTAAAAGATATTTTTCATTTTCTAAATTACCAAGTACATGTGGTACTTATATAAATATATCATTTAGGTTATGTCAGCATTATGCGTATAAATTAACATCTTGAGTTTAATAAGATTATTAACAATTTTAAAAGTAAAGGTAAAAAAATCTATTTCCCATAATTTTTTTTTTCCATAGTCATGGGGAAATCTGTTTTAATTTAATATCAGATAATATAACAAAAGTGAATGAAGTATAACCAATCTACAAGTAAAAATATCTGAGTGATTTGATATTTGAAGCAGCATTTTCTTTTCCTTTTTAAAGTCATAAGCCTCGTATTTCAGGCTAAATGATATTTTACTAAACTCTATCAGCTTGATATTTTAGGCTCAGATATTAAGTCTATGAATATAGCAAACATTCAAAGAACCCAGAGGCTATTTCAAAGGGTTAAAGACAATTAATTATATATATATATATATATATATATATATATATATATATATATATATATATATATATATATATAATTTTTTTCTTTTTTTTTTTGAATTTATTTTTGAATATTACTCATTGGCTTAACTCCAAGATTTAATTTATTTATAAACATTTTAAATAAGCTAAAAGTAAGTAAGTAAAGTTGGCGACATTAGTTGAGGGTGATCCGAATGCTCCCTTTTCAATAGCTACTACACCGAGGTGTAGAGGAGGGCGCTACTCCATTCCCAGGATTGTTCCACTTTATCCTTGATCCTTGTCTTATAATGCTGAGTGCTAAGCAATGCGGCATCAAATACATACCATTTTTTGAGTCTTTGATATGACTCAACCTGGGATTGAACCCCGGCCTCCTGGATCATTGGCAAACACTCTAGTCATTAGGCTAATAACTAAAAAGCCTCTAATTTTTCAAATCTTTTCTCCTTTATTGATAGATTTGTTTTCTATACCGTTACAAGCATGTAAAATTTCATTTCTATACATAAAATCTAATGAGATTATTTTTCTACATACAATTCGATTCTCCTTTTTAACTTTGATGAAAAGTGCTTTCCTCCTTTTATACCTGTGAATTATTTCATCTTATTATTAGAAAATAAAAGAAATAATAATTATAGCAATATTATTTTAAAATTTAAGTAGTTTGAGAGCTACAAAAAAAAAAAAAAATTAAGGTGTGTACACATGTTCTAATAGCAGTGATTAGTCAAATTACAAAATGCAGAAAAGTTAGATTCAAATAAACCGAATATTATTAAATGGAAATATTGGGTGGCAAGAGGAGGAAATAAAGATTGATTCCTTTTTCACTATTAAGTACTACTGTGTAGTGAGTTCAATCCTCATTAGGTGTCTTGTACTTGTGCCCTTGTACCAGACTAATCCCCTCATTTTAGGATTATAGTTGGTACACTAATTCAACAGAGCATGATTTCTGTGTAATGAATTTGATTTTCTTTGGCTGCTCTATACAAGCAATAATATTCGAAATTAAAACCCAGATTCTTGTCTGATCCTGAAAATAAAGCAACAATAAACTTGATCAGCATTTCATTGGATGGCTGTTTAGGAATACCACATATAGTAAGAAGCTGCTGGCCTTGTGCCAGACTAAAAGAAGGTTAAATAAAGAATAGTTGGCTCTACTGAGTTGCAAATTCAAAGTTATCTGAAAAATTATGTACTCCAGTTTTCCTGACACTTTTGAAAACATAAATTGCAGATTAAATGTTAATTTTTTTTCAGTTAATTGGATGATAAAATATTTTTAGATATTTGTAAGATTAATCCAACTTTTTAGATCTTTTGAAATTTAAAATCGAGTTTCCTTGTGTATTTAGCTAGGAATGAACTCATTAACCATAGCCTGTGAGATAAGTATGTAAATTATTGTTTTGTAAGAGAATATTCTTTTAAATGGAATTGGCACCTATGAATTATCAGAATTTCTTTCTTTTAAGGTATCAACATTCAGTGAATTAATATTATAAAATTACCAGATTGTTTAAAAATTAAAGGAAAAAAAACTGATCTAAATTATCAAACTAAGTAAAAAATTTTGTTTTATGATTTTTGCTTCTAATGTGAATAAATATAAGAATTTAAAGAAGAAGAAATAATAATCATCATCATCATCATCATCATCTCCTCTTCCTCCTCCAAAATGTATTGGTTAGGAAACATATTGTAACTATTTCTTTCCTGACATTGTAAAGTGTAAGGATTGAAACCAACATCTAATCATCTTAAATGAAATATGTAGTAACCTTCTGATTCAATTTGGTTTTGTTTAATAGAATTACTAATAAATGTTAACTGAAATTCAAGAATAACTATTATTGACTGAAATATTCAAACCAGCTTTAATATTTAAATCGGAGGAACACTCTAGTCTTCCCCAGGTGTATTTGCATTTGTCAGAAGAATTTGAAAGTCATTAATAGTTACTGGATAGGAATTAAACTTGAGGAAGGTCAGAAAGTTCACTCATAAAAAAACAAAAGGAAGATTTAACCTATAAGCTGGTTTGATCATAATGGACAGTATTCATGTAGCATGTTTGGGATAGAAATCACCTGGTAGAGCCCATCCCTCTCTAGGTCTGATTTGAACTCTTCTTTTTCCTAGATTGGTTACCATACCAAGGCTAAAGAACCCAGTTTACTCTACTATTTACTCATAGCTAAAAGGAGATAATTGAATCCATATTTTTCCTAAGGGTATTAGTGCTATATGAAATGTAAAAAAAAAACTAAAAAAACTCATTCAGGACTTGAACACTCGTAGCTAAGTCCACTTTTTATGACAATAACCAATAGGCCATGAATGTCTCCACACAAAAAAACCTAAAAAAACTTTGACTTGAAAATGAAGATGTCGGTTTGAATAATTCATTAAATAATGATTGTTCCAATTTTAGTGGATCTTCTTCTGCTGAAGTAAAGTTGTTGACTTGACACATTTTGTATCTTCTAAACCATTCTAATTATTAAAGTATCTAAAATTGGATCGATTTTGATGACGGTTCAACACAATTATGCTTTATGTGAATTAAATAAAATTTATGAATAATGACATTATACTTTCAATTAATATAAATTTCACTTGTCTAATCTTTTTCAATTCTCAATTACCTATATCAATCAGGTAGGTACTGGACTTATGATAAAACTACTTACAAGAATTCGGAATATCACAAAAGGGAAAAAGAAGAAAACAAAAAAATGATCAAAATGTACATTAGACAATAATGTTCTACTGACTGAACAATTTACGAGCCCTATTACATTAGAGAAAGGTGAAGAAAGCAGGAAGCGCGGGGGTGGGGGGTGAGCAGAGAGAAAATAATAGCATCTTATTGATAGCATTTTTTTTTTTTTTTTTTCCTTCCCATGAATTACAGGAGGATTGAGACAGGGCGCGCTAATGTGTAGTGATGTAGAACTATGTCATGACATGCTGCCATTCTGATTAATAGACTGTCCTGTCGATGGTAATTGCTACTGTAAGAACTGGTCAGTTGAAAGCAAATGGTGATTTGAAGGGCATGGTCTTTTGAGATATCTAGTCATTCATGGTACAATACTGGTTCAAGACATTATGGTCATTTTGACTACATGATTATTTGCTTTATTAGATGTCACCCTTTATAATATTAAAAAAAAAGGAAAAAAATAAATGTTTTCTTTAGGTTGGAGTTTCTTGTTTTTTTTTTGTTTTTTTTTTGTGGTAAATGTTCTGACATTACTAAGTTATAAATTGAGTATTATACAGTGTAGTGTCACATTAACATCTATATGGGTCAGGTAATTCCAAATTACAGCACCTTTCTATGTTTTTTTCTAGGATTGAGATTGAGACGGTTATGTAGTTGATCTTAGTTAAAGAGAATTTTTGTCATATCTGGACCTTTTTCAGGTTTCTTTCTTTGGCACATCAGCAATTGAAAATTTTAAACATAAAAAATAATGAAATAAATCTTAAAGTAAAAAAAAAATCTTCAAAATTCTGTTTTAGATTAGAATTTGACTATTCAATTTGATGCGAATGAAATTAATTGAATTGACAAATTTTTAATTAAAAATTACATTTCCTATATACTGTGCTGACAAATAGCACTTGTAAATGAAACTGAAAATTATATATATATATATATATATATAATACTAATAATATCAGCAAGAGTCAAAAAGTCTCTACTTATACCAATGGATATAATGGCTTAATTATCAATTCTAACTTTTCTGCACAAGTCTAATATAGTTAAGACTTGCTGACACTTAAAATCTGATAGGATTGTATATACTGACATGAGTAAAAATAAATTGCGCTGTTTCTTGCATATAATTCATGTCCTGTGCTAAAATACAAGTTGTCTCCACTAAATATTTTGATGAATCTTAATTCAAAATACAGCTAAAATCAGAAACCAGTGTTTATGCACACACACACACACACACACACACACACACACACACACACACACACACACACAAACTATAATAAAAGTCATACATAAAGCTCAAGTCCAATTTTATTTTAGTTGGACATTTTTGTAGCCAATTTTTTCCTGGTATTAAGTTTGCTAGGATTTCATTGAACCTGTCTCATGTCACAGCAGGAGATATATATGTCAATGGATTTAGAATAAATAGATGAGTCAGATATATTGCATTTTATAGACAAAATTAGGTTGATAGAGTAAGAAAGTGATAGCTATTTATATCTGTAGACTATGAGAGAATTTACTGGTACAAGATTGCTTGATACAAGGTTTACATTTAAACTGCTCTTTTCTCTTTGAAGTGTTTAAAGAAAATAAAACTCTATATAAAGAACAAATAAGATAGAGGCCCTCTATACTTGGCTATTATTCTTCCATTCTGTAACCTTTTACTCAAAACTACGCTTAACATGAGTGGTAGAGTGAGAGTCAAAAGACCAAAATGCCTAGAGGTTACATTTTAAGTGCTATAATGGAAGTGCCCGTGGTATAATGGTTATCCTCGTAGGAAATGGACACGGTGACACGAGTTCAAATCCTGGACGAGACTGATTGCATTTCACATAGCACTAATACCCTTGGGAAAGGTATGAATCCAATAAGTCTCCCTCCAGCTATGGGTAAATAGTAGGACAGACTGGGTTCTTCAGCCTTGGTGAAGCAACTAGTCTAGGAGAAGGAAAACTCTGGATTCAAACCTGTTAAACTCTGCTTAAAAATTGACCTTGTGTCATATCCTGCCCGAGCGGAGGGGTTGGTAAATAGTATAGTATAATGGTGGAAACAAATGAAGTCAAGTTTCACTGAAAGCATTGGTTCCCAAAAGATCACCAAAGTTAAGCAACAATGAACCTGTTAAGTTTTCAGATGGGTAACTGCTTAGTAAAAACAAGAATTGTAAGAAATTTTAGGCCTGTGTGACAAAATACAAAACTTAGTAAATAACTATAAATTTATTTAAAAGAAAGGAAAATGTTTTATTTAAGGCAGACAAATAAACCCTTTATTTCTTTATGCACATTTCAGAACTTGTAAAATCTATGTTACTGTAAATCAGAGATATTTACTGCAGAGAATCTCTTATTCTGAGAAAAAAAAAGCATCTGTCACTATGATGGTTGGTAGGTTTTACTGTATATTAACCTTTATTAGGTTATTTAATGTCAAAGTCTTTTTTCTTGACTTTTTTTTTTAAAGCAATGATATGGTTGCAAGTAACTATTTCCATTTAATAATAATAATAATAATAATAATTCGTAAACAATTATAGCTACAGATAACTATTCTTAATACAAATAATTTGCACACTGTAATATAGTTTTAAGTAAGTAAGTAAGTTGGCGACCGTAGTCGAGGGTGACCAAGAAGGCTCCCTTTTCAATAGCTACTACACCGAGGCGTAGGGGAGGGCGCTACTCCTTTTCCAGGATTGATCTGCTTTACCCTTGATACATACCTGATATTGCTGAGTGTTAAGCAAGGAAGTATCAAGTACCCTTTTTATAGTCTTTGGTATGACTTGACCTGGGACTGAACCCCGGTCTCCCGGACCATTGCTGAACACTCTACCCTCTAGTATTCCTATCTAATATAGAAAATTTGCAAGTGATTATATAGTATCAAGTAGTTACTTGATACTGTATAATTATTTGCAAATTTTCCTATTTAGTAATAAAAATGTTTAGCACAAAGTTACATAGTTTTAAGTATTCTTATCAAATTCTAATAATTTTCTAACAGATTTATTCGACTCCTAGATGGGATCCTTATTAGTGCTATTACTTTTGGTCAGAGTGGATGTAGGAGTAAGGGGTAACTTTTCATTCTCTAGAACTGGATCCTTGCCAGCAGATGCAGTTTAGTGTCATATGCAGAACATTTTAACTATGATGGTTCAGAAACAGGCTATATAATTACTAATACAACTTGACTAAATTTTTAGAAAAGTATCCTTTTAAATGTTGTTGTTTTTTTATAAAAAGGAATTTCCAGAAAGATAGTCTATCTTTGCTCTATATTAGTTGTTACATTTTATGTAAATTTATATGCGAATATAACTATTATTAGACAAATTTACTAACCCCTATAAATTTTTTAATTGAAAAAAAATGAAATTGTTATTGGTTGTCAATAAATTTATTAAATATATAGTTTTCCTAAATAAAAAGAAAATAGTAGGAAAAGGTCTTTCCTGATTTATTTCAATTTTTCAAGGTTTTCTCAACAATAAATTATTTGACTATATAAATTTGAAAAGAATAAAATTTGTTTACCTCCCCATCAAAAAAAAAAAAAAAGAAAAAAGTGATACCGAGCTAAATTCTGCTAATGAGTTTATGAGTATCAGTTTGGGACAAAAGTTTCAGAAGTAGCCTACAGAATATGCAGAGTATTATAAAAAATATATATTTAAGAAGTGCACTTCTCAAAAGCATCTGATCATCATCTTGTTACTTGATTACCAAACGTGCAGCAAAATAATCTGAATGAGAGAATCACAAGAAATGAAGCTTAACAATCTCTTTTTTGTTTTTTGGTTTCAAAAACCAAGGAGTTTGAGAGAAAAGGGATTTATAAGCTTATATCTCAGTGAGAAAAGATTATTGAGATGAATAGAAACTCTTTTCTTGAGTAAATCATGTATTCTGTATTTGTTTTATCTCTTCTATTGTTATCTCATTCTTTTATTTATTTATTTTTCTCTGTGTGTGTGTGTGTGTGTGTGTGTGTGTGTGTGTGTGTGTGTGTGCACGTACACAAGTGAACAGCTACTAAACAGTGTACAGGGTGAGTAACAAGTATTTGTGGACACAAGATTGATGAAATAAGAATTAAAATGAGGAGGATGTTTTCTTAAACCCAAATTTAGATTTGAAAATATGAATTCCAGTTTCAAATGGAAAATTGATCATTTATATAATATGTATAATCAATAAGTCTTCAGGCTAAAGCTTTTATTTTACATAATAAATATCTATTTTTTTAGATATGTCTTTCTTTATCAATGCACTTAATTCAGTAGTGAATATTCGTACACCAGACATCTGTGAAAACTAAAGATCAAATCCAGCTAATAACCAAGTGTCGTCATAGCAAGCTTATTGAAGCATCCTTGTGTATATTTACCCAACCCCTTGGCCACAGTTAGGGTGTGACACAAGGTCAATTTTTAAACAGACTACTGTGAGTTTGAATTTTGAGTTTTCCTTCTCCTAGACTGGTTGCCTTACTGAGACTAAAGAATCAGTCTGTCCTACTATCTATTCATAGCTGGGAGAAGAAGAAATGGATTCATGCCTTACCCAAAGGGCATTAAAGCAAAAGGAAGTGCAAATAACATTCACTGGAAATAAACTCTGCTGATTCCATTTTCAATTTTGATAACCTCTATACTCAGCACACTTCTTTTTATGGATGCAAATATGTAAACACACATTTAGACACACTAACAAAATTTCAGTGAAAAATGAATATAAATTGATATAAATTTTCTGATTATATATGAATGCACATATTATGATGTTCTGTTAGTGAGACATATGATATGTTGACTGTATCCTCAGCAGAGGGATAAGACCACTCCCCTCTTAAAAAAAAGAAAAGAAAAGAAAGGGATGTCTTAGATATGGTGTTAAACTGCATCTGATGGTAAGGCTGCTTTTCTGGAGATCTGGGGAGTGTAGAGTACCCACTTCATTGTTATTACCCCTGGGTATCCTGGGGTGGTAGTAATTGTTAGGATTCCATCTTTTAGTTAAGTAGATCTGTTAAGTAGATTATTTGTATTCAATAAGACCTTGTGCAAAAAAAAAGAAAACCTTAAGGTATGACTATACAAAAAAATATGAAAGTACAATATATGTGATTACCTAACCTCTAGACATACAATTACCCTAGACAGGTTGACATGCTATTAAAGTCAATCCACCAACTGCTAAGGAGTTGAGAGATATACTAATCTCTTTATCATTTGCTTGCCTTGCCAATCAATATTTAACATTGTCCAGGTCTTTATGATGTCAAACACAAATCAACAATAGAAGTCAAAGTATTACCATTTCAGTTGCCAGTAGAAAAGTTTTATTTAAAACAAATTCTGAAACATATACAAAACAGTTTTGGCGCATAAAACCTCAGGCTGCCAGTAGAAAAGTTAATAAAAATGATATATGAAATTACTGATTTTACAAAGACAGAGTTCCATAATCAAAGTTAAGACTGCACAACTTGAAATCATTATCAAACCCTCTTTTACTGTAATCACTCATTTGTATCCCAACTATACTGATATTCCTATGCATGCAAAACAAATTTCACACTATCTCCAGTACAAAATCTAAACCATGATATTTTTTTTTATTCTAGAACTCACCAAATAACACTAACATTTCACTCTTATTAAAAACAGGAGCTCTCCTATTAGCAAGATGGATTCCTGGGATTTATTTTATAAGTTCAAATATCATAATCAAGGTATTTATATTATACTTTCTTTACTTCTGACATGGTCTTGTTTGCTGATACTGACATTGTTCAAAGAAAAGCTAAATAGAAAGAAATCTTTCTTCACACAAGAATTATTCCAATACTTTCAGTTGATATAAAAAAATGTTTATAAATTTTTGTACATTTCTTTGATGGCATCTTTCACTAATAAATCTTGCAGATTTATTTGTTTCTAACACATGCTTATGCCTTACTACTCCTTTTGAAGTTTTGCCACTCAGTCTGAATTATTTACATTTGCTGCTGCTTTTCAAGGAGGTAATGAAGGTAAAAGAATATTTTCTAATTTTAGAAATTATAGCATAGTATCTATGTAAGTATGGGAGCATCTGTACTATGTGTAGATTAGTGTGTATTGCAAATTTAATATTACAATATATATATATATATATATATATATGTGTGTGTGTGTGAATTATTTCACAGATGTATATATAGAAGGTTTCAAAAGAGGAAGTACAATACATCATCACAAACCAGAAAGCCATAAGATTTCAATTTATCAAATAATTTGTGTTTGTGTACTGAATATATATGAACTGAAAAAGAAGATAGCAGCCATAGCAAACATACAAAGTTTTTTAAAGTATAATTCCTGTTTAATATTAGATTAAACATTTGGTGTATTTGCTAGAGGAGGAGGAGGAGGAGGAGGAAGACAAAGAAAGGATGATAGAAGATGAGTGTCAGCAAGTAAAGAAGAGTAAGAAGAGAAAAGGATGTAAGGTAAGTGTTAGGGAAAGAAGAAATAAAAACAAATGATTTGAGAGATTGAAAAGTAAGGAACAGTGTGAATGGTTAAAGAAAGCAGAAAAGAAAAAAAAAACATTGTTATAAAGTAATGTGAAAAGGAAGGGAATAGAAAAGTGGAGCTTTTATGGAAGGAGATAAGTGAAGAGGAAATTTTTAAAAAAATGGAAAAAAGGTGAAAATGAGGAAAGTGAGAAAAGAGTGAAGAAAGGAAAAAATAGCGAATGAACAAAGGAATAAAAAAAAGGAAATGAAGAACAAAAATGGTTCATAAGGAATGGAATCAAATTAGGAAGAGATTTAAAAAAAATAAAATATAAAAAAAAGGAAATTTGTAGATGCATCCTTTCCTTCAACAAGAGTTAATGTTGAAGATAGGTAAAATCCATTATTTTGAATGCTGATTTGTAGCACAGACAGACCCTTTCCACATGGAAGATTAGTGCAACACAATCTTCCTACTTATTTCCTCCTCTATTTGATCTTGTACCAGACTAAACTCATTAAATACCAATAAAAGGTAAATTTAAAAATGAAGGGAAAATGGAAAGTTGGAAAAAAGGGTTGAATATCAAGAAATAAAAGATGTTAAGGGAAGTAAAAAGTGGGCGTATGTTATTGGAGAAAGAATTGGGGGTTAAGATTTGACCTTTGAATGCAAGCAAGAATTATGTTTTGTTTTCATTTGAGACACTTTAAAACAAATCAATAAAATTAATAAAAAACTGTTTGAATGATATTTAGTCTTTGTTATTGAATACACTCAATCAATAAAATCACAATGTTTTGTAAACTGAAATAGAAACTACAATGTAGTATGGTTCAATCCTCAGCATCAAGAATTATTTTCCCTATACATTTGCATCATCCAAATAATCTAACTTTTTATTTTAACTTTATTTTCAAGCAAAAGGCCTCTGAAAGTATCAGAAAAAGATTTTCTCTATAACCTTTTTTTTATTATTTATATCTTTACCCAAGAAGTTTCTGGTAGACATCAATGGGAACCAAATGACAATAAGTCTTTTCATAAGTCCAGTATTCATATCTCTGTCAACATTGCTATGATCTGCACTATTTTATTTTGATCTCATTTTCAAGTTTATTAGTGACTCTTCCTAATATTGCAATCATAACAAGTATGTGATAATCAGCTTGATATTTGATAATTTCTACAACTCTTGAGGAAGGTTCTGATCATTGTCTTAGTTTCACTCTGTTATTGACTGGAACAGATTTTCCTTGTTTTCAACAACTAAAAACTTGGGTCTCATCTGGACAGGAGGATTCATCTCTTATAGTTGTTAGTATTATAATGCTGATATCTATATAAAAAGCAGTTTATTCAATCAGGGGAAATTCTGTCCTTTTTTTTTGTCTGAATGGCCTAGTTATCTACTGTGAGTGAATGAATGAAAAAGAAGGTTAGATGTAAAGGATGATGTGTAAAAGGTTTTAGATACTTGGTAAAATATTCCAGGTATAGTGAAGTTGTGAGCCCTTTGCAAAGTGGTCAAAGGTGTGAGTGAGGTGAGCCTGTTGCAAAGTGACTAAGCCACTTATAAAGCCTAGTGTTAAACCATGTTATGCATGGATGCATAGTGAATTTGCTTCTTGTTAAGAATAATACACTTGACATTATAACATCCATTAACATTTCATAGTGTTGATTTGAAATTTAAGGATACAATATGATTTGTTTATTATAATAGTATAGAAAAAAATCATTAACTTCTCAAAAAAAGATTTTCTTGCAAAATTTTAAAAAAATACTCTTGTCTCATTATTTTTTTTTTATTTGTTATTTTGATGTTTCTCAGTATCCTTAAATTTTCTTATTAAAAAAACAAAGTTTTACCTGTGATAAAGGGGATATTTTAGCAAGTGCTGATTGACTGTGATCTTTGAGAAGGTCAATAACTGCTGTTCGGACTGTCTGGTCATTCCACTCAATGCAAGAATCTTCATCAGAACTGTTAAAGAGAGAATGTTGAAATAAGTGATTACTTTCAAAAATGAAACAAACCAACTTTGGAGACATTAGGGAATATTTCCTTATTTCAAAAGAATCTGAAAGAAATGTTAAATTTGCTTGATTTAGAGAAACTGAAAAATCAAACAAATATATTTTTAACTATCGTAAATGAGGTCAGTCCATTCTTGATGTTGTTCTTCTTCTTATTATCTTTAGTTGACACAAGTGCACATAATTCTATTTTTTACATCCTAAAATAGCAACATATTCATCTCAGTGAATTTCTGGACACATATTTTTAACAAATGATTCATGAAAGAGACAATCATATAAATCAGTGGGTTAAAAAATTTATAAAACTTTTTCCAAGTTTCAAATTGTTTTCTCAGTCTGAATGCTCAACTCGTATATAACATTACTAATACTCTGCTTTTTGGCTTTATATTTTGAGGAGCTTACAATGTCTAAGTTTGATCCAGTTATACAATTATTTTGCTAAGATTTCCACATTTTGTGTGATATCTTTTTAATATAATATTCTTAACATCTTTAATATAAAATTCATTTTATAATGTATCAAGTATAAAAAGAATTGAATTTAATGCACCTTATAAACACACAAAAACTCAGATATATTGGAATTACTTTTACTTGGCCAAGTCTGGCAAAAGAATTTAAAAGATACAGAAAGAAAAAATTTCTGTCAAGGCTGACACTAGATGTAACAACAGTTTACTATCACTGTTGCCTAAGTAGTTATATAGTTACAAGAAAATGGCTTTTCCAAGTGCTCTGTTGACCATTGTGGCATACCAATGATGAGTTATACACAATAATGATGGATCAGAGTGAAAAGAGTAGTAGATCCATATCTTTCTCAAAAGTTAAACCCTTGTGACTCAAATATGATAAATCATCCACAAACTGTCTGGTCCTGAGATGATGAATTGTATTTGTTAACTTTGTGTGTCCAGTGAAACAAAATAATTCACTTTTTATCATTAAGGGTTTTCGGACTATTGTCTTCATCTTTATTGTTATTTCCCAACGTTTCAGCCAGTATGTCCTCCGGCCTTCTTCAGGTGTTTGACAAACACCTGAAGAAGGCCGGAACTAACTCTGGAACCTACATGGAACTTCAAACTATATCCTTTATTGAATCCATCGGGGTCACCTGTTCTGATTCCATTAGCTATAACCGGGTACTGTATTGTTACTCACCTGCAGTCAGGATTGAACCTGCAACTTCCTGAAGAAGGGTGGAGGACATATCGGCCAAAATGTTGTGGAAATAACAATAAAGATGAAGACAATAGTCCAAAAACCCTTGATAAAAATCATCAAGCTTCATCTCAGAAATTTAGACAACTGAAATAATTCAGTTAATTTATCAATTCCAACCAAACCCAAAATTTTCATGATAATGCACATTATATCACATTTGGATTTGACGAGAATAAATAATACATTTGGCTTGTGGATGCATTTAAATTTAATAGGGTCATTCCAGGTCATTAGTTATGTTAAAAATTTTAAGCTGACCAGAAGATAAGGTAAATTTTCAAGGTGAAAAAAAAAAAAAATTGGACTTACCCACAAGTATAAACTGTATACTTATAAGTATAGGTAAATCTGTATATATGAATGTATATTATTCATGCCAGGATCTCAAATAATGAGATTGAAATATTCCACTTATTTTGATATCAGAATCTTTATTTAGCATAGTCCTTTTAATTATTGAAATAAATAAGCACTTAGTTTTGTATCTAATGGTATTGGTATACACTTATGTAATATGGTAGGATAACAAGAATACCAATTTGGTACAAGCTTACCAAATTAATTTTCAAAAATATCACACATAAAAAAATGATTATAGAATTTGCATGAGTAAACTGTCTCAAGTTCAAAAAAGAAACCAAGTGTGACTGAATGATTTGCTTTCTTTTGTGTATAACAATAAAGTAATGAAATGTTTCCTTCTAAGGGAGTTGAGTATTAAACAGGGGATTTGAAAACAGGATTTTGTTTATTTATTTTCTGTAAAGTTGAAGTAAGATTAAGCTTCATCATGACATTTCATTCACTGAAGAAACTTAAAAAGAGGTGTGCGTGTGATATATATATATATATATATACCTACCTACCTACCTACCTACGCGTAAAATTACTATAAACATCTCTACATAGGTATGTACACATAAATAGCATACATATTTCCATAAAATAAGAATAGATAAAAACAACAGTGAACTTCAGGTTGTATATATCAAATATAGATAATATAGTTAATCTGTGATTTACCTACTTGTCTTAAAGTCAGTCCACTTAATACTATAATTATAGCTTTCTCAATTGTCATATTTGTATCTGAACTGTACCAGCCAAGAGAATTATTGGCCCAAGAGGTGGGGCAGAGTGGAAGAAGATAATCTGTATTTTTGTCAGCTAACAATGTTTATCTCCCAAACAAGTAGATTATCTGTGAAACAATAAAGCAATCTTAATCTGAGAGTCAACCAAATAAAGTGGATGTGATTAGATGATTTCACGGATGTGATTATCTTTACAAAATACTGAGATCATTTCCATTCAGGTTATAGGTTGTCTCTCTGTAGGTTGGCACCTGAATTGTAAAGATCACTCTTGAAAGAACAGCATAATATTTTTTTTGACCACAGACTCAATACTGGTAAATACTAGAAATGTGATACTTTTCAAAAGGCTTACAGATTTCCTTTGCAAATTGTAAAATCAAGAATTTTTTTTTTTTACTGTATGAAATGCAATGTTTGCCAAACCTTAGATAAGGCATGCTAGAAATTTAAAATTTTTAAAGGGTTATATAGATAGATAGATAGCTGAAGACCATTTTTTATCAGATTTATTTTTTCTGCATTTTGACTTTTCTATTCATTTGTCCTAAAAATTATGAAAAACAAATTAATGTTTAGATTTCAGACCTAAAGACATTTTTTTATGTGCTGTTCTCTTCTCATTCCAATTCATTTCATTTTATTCTATTCTCTTTCAAAACAATTGCTTTGAAATTGTCCCCTGATTTTCTTTGCTAATTATTTAAGTTTACTGTGGAACTAAGACCTTCAATTTACAAAAGTGAGTGTGTTTATATCTAAAGAAAAAAACAAGATTTCTGCCATCTTGTCTATGTAAGATTTGCTTTTAAGTTATAAAAAGTTTCTGAAATGTGAAACTTCAACACAAGAAATTTGAAATTATTGGATGTTTGAAAAATTTGAAATGAAAGTTAAAGACCTATTTTCTATGAAACTGCTACTTTTATAAAGAATTTTTCTAGTTTTGAAAATGAATTAGTATTTTATAAAAATGTTGCTTTCTGAACAGAATGCTAAACTGATGGTGAGGTTCCAGTTATGGAAATCTGAAGACTTTGGTGTACCCCTTCACTGCAATTACTCCCAGTTTCACTCTGACCTGGAATAGTAGTACCTACTAAGGTTCCATCTATGGATCTAATAGATCTTTTAGAAATTATTCATATTCAATAGGACTGTGTGCAAAAAAAAAACCAAAAAAAAACTCTAAAACAACTTCCCAAAAAATGTAAATATGATTGATTCCCTAACCTCTTGGCATAAAATAACCCTTGATGGAGTAAGGTGCCATGAAAATCAAACATATAAAAATGCCGTTGCTGTATTATGTCATATTTTTCCTTCACTTCTAACCAGGGATGGAGTGAGCAGTCAAATAATTAGGCAGTGCTTAAAACATCAACAGGCTCAGGTAGCAAAATCTCTTATCAACTGTGTGCAAACAAATTGTTGTTGTTGACGACTGTAGTCGATGACGACCAGAAGGCTCTCTTTTCAATAGCTGCTACAGCTAGGTGTAGGGGAGGACGCTACTCCTTTCCCTGGATTGTTCCACTTTACCCTTGATATGTACCTTATATTGCTGAGTGTTAAGCAAGGAGGTATCAAGTACCATTTTTTGAGTCTTTGGTATGATGCGACCTGGGATTGAACCCAGGTCTCCCAGACCATTGGCCAACAGTCTACCCACTTGGCCAATGAACACTCTAAATGATTAATAGTAAATAGAATTATTTATGCTAGATTGAAATACTTGAAACCATTTGACTATGTGCAAAAAAATGAGTTAAGACTTGTTTAAGAATGTTATCAACAAAATGTGTTTACAAATCATATATTTTTAATACATATGTATAAACAGGATTTGGCATTAAATGACCAACAATGGTTGATATGCCATAAAAGCTAAACAAACAATCAATAAATTATAAGTAAAATGTTTTACCACTAAAAAATCCTGCTAGATAAGTATTTTTAGCACTTCAAATCTTTAACCGATTTCTCTCTATTTCTGTGACATGGAACTTTAGAAACAAATGTCTAATTAAGATTGTACATATCTGCATGAAATTGCAGATACATAGGTTAGTTAAGGGGTCAATAGTCCCTTTTGCCCAGGGACTTAGGTCAGTCTGAGACCCTCATATAAACCTAAGTGTCTAGTTTACAGCCAGAGTAAAGATCATTTAACATTAATCACTCCAATAATTCTATTGATACAGTAGTGAATATGAAAGTGTACAAGAGTTCAATAAATGTAGAAGAATGGAATATTTAAAAATGATATAAAACAAATATGGTTTAGGGAGGGAGTCGAACATTTGTAAAAGAATGACAAGAATCAAAAAGTTCTTGGAGATATTGTATCAGTTACAGACAGCTAAGAGAAACTTTAGAAAAAAGAATCGCATCTAGAAATTTAGAAAAAAATTAATTTCTATTGGTGATTTATGATTAAAATTAAATCATAAGCAGTCACAACAGACCCTTAAAATTTTGTCAGGTAGAAATTCAGATTTTATCATCACAAATGACATTTGATACAAAGATAGATGAACGTGTAAAAAAAATGATATGGAAAGTATTTTCTGACACACAGTGTACACCTGTGATTTGTAAAGGAATATTTAGAAAAAATAATCAATGTTATTTCTGTTCATATTCTTCCCACCAGTAAGGTTTTAGTAACAGTTTTTAGGCTAGTGATAACTTATCCTGTTGCTTAGAATAAAATCAAGGAGTATTTAAGTCAGAAATATTCAGGAAGAAAATTTATCACTTTATCAACTCCAGCTGTCAGCCTATTCCAACCTATGCCCACTTCTGTTGTCTTGTATGCATGATAATATTTTAGGCAATCTTTTTTATGGGAAATTGGATATATATATTTATATGCGCGTGTGTGTGTGTGTATATATATATATATATATATATATATACCATATAGTTAAAAAATAAATATAGATATCTTTTTTCCAATCTTACAAATTCTCTCTAACCCACACTCTAACAAGAAAGCATATTTCAAGTTGATAATCTTTAAAGGAAAATTTCAAATATTGGCATATGTATAAATACCTAATATAAATTCAGTTTCTTTTCTTTAGAAGAGAGAAAGTCTAAGATTTATCTCTAAGCCTTTTCACTACAAGAAACATTGTTTACACTCTGTGCCTAAAAGAAGAAAAAAAAATGACCTCATGATTAGGTTTAATCCATAATCTTTTTATTACAATGATTGGCATTTTTATCTTATTCCTTTAATCTACTTAGAGATAATCTCAGGTACATTCATTTTTTATCTATGTAAATGTATACTCACTCGTCGTATGCATGCATATGTGTGTGTATGTTTGTGAAACTAAAAGCATTTTATATATATATATATATATATATATATATATATATATTTGATTTTCTCTATCATATACATATAAATGTGCATTTATATGAATATATATTTAAATATGTATTACACATTTGTTTAAATAAAAATGAATATACATAGGATTATCAATAAGTAGATTAAATGAATGAGTTAAAAATGCCATTTGATATAATAAAGAGATTAGCATGATTTAATACAAGTGTATGTGTATGCATTCACTTGTATATAAACGGTACAAAATTTTGAGGCTTGCGTAACTACAATATTACAAAATCTAAAAGAAAAAAAACCCCAAAAACTTGTGATGTTGCTTTTCTATTCCACATTTTAAGGCAAGGAAATTGAGGATTTGATTTTCTCTAGACATCTGTCACTGAACTGACAGAACCAGATAGAACAAAGTGAATTGAGCCATATATCCTTGGTGAAATTAGTATGAATTACTATTAGTAGCATTCTTTCTATCTCTTATATATAAAAATAATGTGTGTGTGTGTGTGTCATAGTGAACTATTAATTCAAAGAGAAAAATGAATTCAATTTTTTATTAATTTTATGGCAGGAATTGATCTGTTTCAGTCATTGTTTTACTAAATGAAAATGACTAATGTTTCTCCCCCACCAATCATAGTTTCTTTATGATTGAATTATCACATTAGAAGAGAAAATTGGATCATCAAACAAGACAGACAAACTCATATTTTCCTATTTAATCACATCTTCATTCAAAAACGTTTTTATGATACTATGAGGATCAGCCGAAAGGTTTATTGGCTGACCAAGGCACCCTCATGGAACGTGACCAAATGAAGTTTGTTTTTTCAAGATAGTCCCTCCTTGTGGTCCACAGGTTTCTTCCATTAATTGCAATACTTGAATCTTATTGGTCAAAAAAGGTGATTAACAGCAGATATGTCATAATATGAAATTTTCAGCCCACCCTTGTATAATATAATACTGAAATATCCATAAATCCTTTCATCTCAATCAACAGGACATTTATGAAATGAACTTTATATACACCATTATCACATTTCAGTTTTCATTTATATCATTATCAATAACAATTTGTTCTTCCTTTTGATAAATTAAGCATATGTTATTTTATCGTTATCAGTACTCTGAAAACCATGGCCTTGTGGTAGACATTGCTAAGTCCTGGTAAATTTTTAATGTTTCTAATTGTAAGTGTACTAAGTGCAGACCAATCTGCAGTATGCACTTAAATTCTAACTTCAGTTGCAATGAGCACCAATCATCAGCAGAAAAAAAATATTAATATATAGGTTGATACAACTGATAAAATACCCAACCCAAATTTTTATTAATTATGGCTTTATAAAAATATTAATACACTCCCATTTGGAAATCTTAATTAGAGTGAAGAATATTCAAACATCACAGGTAACTAAAGTGGCCAGATATTCATTCAATTGCTTATTACAATTTCTCTTTTATTGATTTTTTTTAATAACCTTAATCCAAATAAGTCTTTTTTTTATGCTTTTTCAAGATGCTTTTTTCTCATCACTTTTTTCTATATTTCATTTTTTAAGTTTTTATATCTTTTAATTTAATTTTGATGTTATTTTTCTTTTTATTTTAATTCATTTTAAAATTCATTTGATGCTTACTATTTGTCTCATCTATTCATTAAATAATTAGTTC
>CAUZXS010000397.1:62500-142500 GCA_963585895.1 Sepioteuthis lessoniana
CAAAGATTCCTTCAGACCAATGCTATGTCATATTTTCTTTCCTTAGTTTGTTTTTTTATTGATTAAAAAAATTAGCACCTGAAAATGGGGTATACTCAGTTCACAGGTGTTTTTTTTTTTTTTTTAAACCTGTTGAGAAGAATTCAGTTTAAGGTGGGGGTTTATAAACACTTTTTCTGCTTCCTATTGAATTTGGATTTTTTCCAGATATTTTAGTCAATGAAATGTTATTTTTCTTCCATTCTAAATTGTTCTAATTCTACTTACAAAACTTGCATTTTCAATAATTAAGTTATTCTTATTTAATTAATTGTACAGAACTTCAAAAAATGAATGCATTAATTGCTGCAGGCAAAAATGGATTTGGCTAACCAACATTTCCTGATTTCAGTCACAAAATATATGTATGAATTATGGGAATTTTTCATTGAAGTCTGAGTGAGAACAAGTCTTCTCAGGTAACCAGAACTCTCTTAAGTATCCTTGCCAATTTTGATAATGCTGTAGTCTGGATGTTTTCAATTCTTTTAATCTCCTGTTCATCAACTCAATTTTCTGTGTTCTTTAATTGGGGAGGGGGGGTTCAAGGGCCCCAACTATTATTAGGTATCACTGTTTTTCATTCTCTCTAGCTTTTTGTTGCTTTTTATTTTCACTTTTTTTTTCTTCTTGCCAATTAAAAAACCAAGTCTGATCTTGTTGCCTAGATTGGGTGAACCATTTGTATCTCCAAGTCCCAATGAATTTCCTGCATTTAATTTTTAAGGACAGATTCTGGTTTGTGCATATACCATTTGTTTGCATGGCACAATTCTCTGTGGATTATTTTCCCCTACCAGTCATGCGTGTTCTTTTCTTTCTTTTGTGCTAGTTTGTTGCATTCCCTTTCTATGTGATTGTTTCATTTCTACCACCACATAGCCGACACTTGCTATTCTCCTCTATATCATCAATTTTTGCTTTGATATAATTAATTCTTATAACATTATTTCATGCTGCTAGAATTAGAGATTCAGTTTCTAAGTTGTCTCTTCATAACTATGTCTAGGCACATCTTATGTGCTGTGTCCTCTACCTATTATCATTGCTTTCTTTCATATTAATTTTTAGTGATAACTAAAATTTAAGATGGCAGAAAATACTAGTTACAATTAATGACAACAACAACAATAATAATAGTTGACAATACTTCAATGTAAAAAAAATAAATAAAAGATGTTACTAAACATGTTTATTTTATTCACAGATATTTAGTGTCTTTGAATAAAAAATGTTTAATATTCTTTGTTTTCTTATGGAATGTTTCAAGCAATAAGAATTTGTTTCAGAATTGAATTATAAGTATAGAGACATGTCTAGCATCACCAACCCTACTATTTTAAATCTCTTTATTGCATATCAGTAATTAATGGAGTGAGTGTGTATAAATGTTGTTTTCCAGTACCTAATGACGTGTTATACACAGTATTTTTTTAATTATACATTTTTAAATTTTTTTTTTTTTTTGTACACAAATATTTAGTGATGGGATAAATAGGTTAGCATTGTCCAAATCATCAACCCACATACTTAGATATATAGAGAGAAAGTGATGGGGTTATTTTTATTTCTGATATTTTCTTTGGGAATATAATTCATTCAATTTATGTAAACCCTACACATATATGCTTTAGTCAACTTTTTTGTATTCAAAATCTAATCAGCTGCTAATTGATCCTAAGATCATTCTGAACCAGACAAGAAGGAAATGCTAAAAAAAATACAAAACAAATCCACAAAAGACAAATAGAATTCAGAAGAAAATAAGAAAATGTCGAAATATTCTATCAGATTAATCAAATTGATTATTTAGTTCTCATTTTGATAAGATCCAAAATCTTTGTTTGTTTTTTTTTCAATAAAAAGTAAAATAGGAAAAGAGAAACAGTACAAAAAAAATGATAGATACAAAGAATGAGGGTAGAGTTGTCTCTATATACAATCATTCAATGCAGTTGGCATAGCTCAGAGATGAGTTATACCACTAAGACTGCACTTCTAGATTTGCACAGAGCTACACAGCATTTTTAGCAGAAATTGATTAAAAATATCTGATTTTGAAAGTAACCGCAGCATCATAATATTCTTTAAGGAAAAGCCTGAATACACTGTTCAAGTACCAGATATCTTACTTGAGTTTCTTCTCATGAGTTTTGATAGAAAAGAAACAGATAAGTGAGCATACAGGTAAACCACTTTTCCCATAAGTAATTTACTTGCTCAGCTAATAAATCTCAGGTTTCTTCAGATTGTTGTCACATTATCATTCCTCCATGTGATTCTTATTTCCCTATTCTAAAACATGTATTAGTTGTGTGGAAATATTTCCAGCACTCTTCTCCTTTTTGAAGTCTTTTTTTTATTACTTGTCCAGAATATCCCACTAATGAAATGTCTGACATAATACACGCACAAAAAAAAAACCTCACACAGAAATGTTATACTTTCATTCACCATCCAGATAAGAAAAAGCTTCAGTCATTTTTTTCCAATTTTGTTACTGAACAGTTAGATTTTATTGTCAAAAATTATATGCCAGCAATAAGTGACCATCTTAGTTGTTGGGGAAGGGAGAGACTAAATAAATACAAGTGGTTGAATTCTGAGTTAGAGAGTCATTTTGAAGTGTAAATATTGAGTTAAAAAAATGAATCAAGTGACTGAATTTTACTTTTATGTGGATGGTGAATGTGAGCATTACATTTCTATATATTGGGTTGAGTCAGAAATAATTTTCGTTTTTGTAAAATATAATTCATTCATGAATGATTTAACAATTAATTTCAATCAATAGTATACACACTATTATTTCTCACTAAGAGTGTGAGGAACTCAAATGCCTAGCTTGCTCACTTTTCCCATCTTTTTCAAGAAGTAGTGGATTGGGATGTGTTGAGGTAAAGAACTAATTCTCAAGTAATTTTGCACAGATTGCGTTCTACTAATTCTTTTAAAGTATCTTAGTCCTGGTCTGGGACCATCTGTCAATGATGTATTGCCAGAATGAAACTTTGAAAACCAGTTTCAGACTTGGTGGTCAGTAACGACACCTTGGCTATAAACACTGTAAATTTTTCTAGCTGTTTCTATAGTGTTTTTGTTCTTCTTGAACTTCCATAACATCAAATGTTGAATATGCAATTTCAATTTGTCCATTTTAGAGGCATGAGATCATAGATTTAATTATGATTCATACTCTTTTGCTACTGAAATAAGAAAGATGATGAAAGCACTCTTTAATCTGGTGATTATAATTTTTAGGTATATTATAAAAGAAATTTTCACAGAGGGATATTATGAACGAGTACCCTTTTTTTTGGGGTTAAGCAAAAACACTTGAAATTTTTACACTCACCTGATTTATTTTGTATTCAGTTCTTGAAGCAATGAAATTTTATCTTTTAGTGAAGATACCCATGTAAAAATCTTATTAGTAGTTTTAAGTGAAAAGAGGAAATACAGAGTTTTTTTTTTTATAAATAGATTCAAAAGTTAAATCCAGCATCATTCTTGTCATGTTTGGATACCATTTTTTGTTAAACTTTGAATACATACAACATAAGAATATACATGTACACACACCAGATTTATTATATATGTTTCAACACAGTGTTTAATTTTTCCTCTTCCATCAAAATAGCCAGCAAAATTTAGTAATGTTGTTTAGAATCAACTCACAAAGAGTCAGTAATATTACACTAAAAGGCCTGATTCTAAATGTCTGCTTATAATCTGATATCTATAGGCACTAATTAATGCAATATGGTCGAAAAAGTTTGATTGGGTTACTCATAGATATATGATGATACAAAAACATAATTAACGTGTATGTAAAAGTGCCTCTCTATCTATTGTCATTAAATTTTATATGTCCATCCAAATATGTCACTCTGAAATGGACTGATTTATATAGAATTAATACTTTAGAATTGGCATGATTCAAAACTGCATAAATCAATCATATAAACCCTTTATCCCCACCAGCTATGAATAAAATACTAGCACTGCTGTTCCTTCTACAAGGATGGCTTTGGCATTAAATAACTCATGAAGATTAATATGCCATTAAACAAAAATCAACTCAACCAAAATGAGTCCAGTTGTAGTATATAGAAAACATCATATAAACACAAATGTACATAATAAAATATTCTAATTTCTATGATGTTTGAAAACTTTTGAAAATGTTAGTGCGTAAAGATTTGAATAAGTTACATTAATTTTTTTTTTTCAATTAAAATCTTTACTAATCTGAAAGTTTATGAAAGAAAATCTAAATAGATCATTCTCAAAATCTGAAATAAAAATAGAAATTTTCAATCTTATTAATTAATTTTTTGTTTTCACTGAAATAATTTTCTGTTGAATAACTTAAAGAATATTTTTAAATATTGATACACTTTGAAAATTGAGAAAAAAATTCAAAAGGAAATGTAATGTTTTTTTTTAGCTTATATACTTCTCTTCTGGTTTTAGAATGAGTGGCCGAGAAATTTATTCTGTGATTTGAAAAAGTTATTTTTTCTTGAGAATATTTAGCTTCAACATTTCAGTAAGTTGGGGATTTTTATTGCTCTTACATTTGTTTTTTAAAACAAAGTTTCTTTGAGAATAGATAGCAACTTTTTAAAAATAATTCTCCACTTAAAATTTTGTATAGAACTTAGCTTATTTCAAAATAAGTTTGTTGATTTCAGTTTGTATCTATATTTCTTTCTTTGTTTTTCATTTTTTTTTAAATGGCATATTAACCTTCATAGGTTAATTAATGCCAAAGCCATTCTTGTAGAAGAACAGCAGTAATACTATTCAATCCTTAGCTCGGGAGATAAGTGGGTTCATAACTTTCCCAAGAGTATTAGTCCAAAAGTGAATGTAATAGTATAACTGGACTCACTTCAAGGCCACAATCTAGCTCTTTTGTCATGGGGACACTCTGTTGTCTATATATCATTATTCTCTACACATTGCGAACTGCTATACTCATCTTTTGGCCCCTGTACTCTCAGGTATACTCTAACCTGGAGTGGAAGTACCTGTTAGGGTCTCATATATTGGTAAAATACATATATTTGAAAATGATTTGTATTTGATTGGAATAGAAGTAAATAATAGTGTAATCTGACAATATATAAAGAAAAATTGATGACAAGGTAATCCAAGTAGAAGGAGAGATTTATTGAGAAGCAAAGCATTTTGGTTCTAATGAACTGTCATCAGGACTGTGTGGGATGATATTAGTGATGTTAAATCGACAATGGATGTTTAAAAATGCAAAAAACAAAAACCTTGGGAAAATTTTTCTTTAGAGAGGAATACTTGAAATCATATAACTGTGCGGAAATTATTTATATTAAGAATAGTTATTTGAAGCTATAATTGTTTCCAAATGATTGTTGTTATTATTAGTTAATTGACACTATATAATTACTAACAATAACAACAAAAGACTGACTTTGGCTCTAAATAATCCAATAGGGGTTGACATGCTGTGAAACCTTCATCCTTGTTTAACAAGAGTAAAAAAGATTGCAAAAAGCAACTCTTTTATCATCAAGCTTTTACTTTGGGTGTTTAGTCACTCATCCATAATACCATTGTATTGGGCCCAGTGCAATATTGAGTCTATTTTATTGGTTTTATGCAGTGTTAAAGTTTGAACTCTTGAACAATGGCTAACAAGGCAAGCATACTAACCATTGCTTTAGAGTTGGTATAATACATTCAGAGAAAAAATGTGTATATGCATATATCCACTGAGGTATAAGTGTACATTGAGGTATAATACTTATATAAGTTTAGATATACATCTAAAATAAATAACAATGTGTAATATATACATATTCACATTGATTTCCAATCTCTCTCTCACACACACACACACACACACACATATGCATGCAGACTCAATGCACAAAAGTAACAGGAAATATATTAAAAGAATAACAAATATATTCTTATATGATAAATGGTTATGTGTGTGTGTGCGCGTGCATGTTAGTGCATTGCTGCTTATGTAAGTATAAATGCTCATTCTTATAAGTACGATGGTGTTGCTTCTTGCTCTGTTGTTTTCTTGTTCTTATTTTGTACATCTTTCAATGAGACACAATGATGTCTCCAGGAAAAGCTGGCCTTCTCCATGTTAAGTAGGTATTTTCATACTTATTGTGACTGACAAAACAGGCAAAAATCAATGTCCCTTTCAAGAAATGAAGTGGCTGTAATAAGGTGCACACGGCATTGTGTTTTTCCGTTGCAGTGTTTCTTTAGTTTTCGTTTCTTTGAGGCAAGCGTTGAAGCTCTTTTCACTTACCAGAGACACACAAAGACACAAGGCTTAAAATTATAATCTTTATTGAGAAATGCATCATGGGTAATTATCTAAATATATATATATATATATATATACACACACACACATACGCATTCTTGCTTTTTGTATGAATGTAAGTGAGAGAGAGAGAAATTTTTTATTCTTTATTTTTTTTATACTGTAGATTCATTTAGATATAATGACTGGTAATTAAGATGACAACTGGCCCAAACTCTCTTGTGACATGAGAGAAGATTCTTCATCTTCTTTTAAGTCTCAATCATTTTTTTCACTTTTTGGGAAGCTTTTTTTTTTTCTTTTGTTATGATAGCAATGGTCTTTCTTTTTTCTTTTAATTTTTTTTACTACAGCTTTTTTTTCTTTTTTGCTTATTTTTTATTCACTTTTCTTAATGTCTTTTCTTATTTAATTTCTTTTGTCACATTATTTGCAACTTCTGCTCCCAATATTGTTTGAATTGGCATGATTCTGCAGTCAGACAATTAAAACCTGAGATCTCATACTTATAATAAATGTCTATGGAATCACCCATGTTGCCTTATAATGATATATTGTCAATATAAGAACAAGTTCAATACTTCATTGTTTTTTTAAGATATCTTCTGATTTTTGTTTTTTTGTTTTTTTCTAGCTGTTTAACATATTAAATAAAATGAAAGGAACATGGCAAATGAGACACTTTTCTCTAATTTATAAAATCAGAAAATCAAGATAAAGTAATGTTAGGATCAGATAGATACTATAAGATGTGTCTGTATAAGAAAGTAGGAAGCAACGCTGACATATAAGGCTTTGGAAACTCTCTTTTATCTATGAATCTGTTTAATGGTTGAAAAGATACCTCATATATATGTGGTACCTCGGGTATGTTTGTGTACACACAATCTCAAGAGTAAGAATAATAAATAGAGCACTGTGAATTATACTTATGACTAAATTGATAAGAAGTTCAATCTCAGCACTAATAGTCAGTGTTTGAAGTTGTGACTGCAACTGCTGATTTTTCAAATCAAGTTGATCCTCACTTAGAGAATATTAATGATGCACATTATTTCTAAATCATCTTATGGTCTAGGATATATATATATATATATATGGTACACAAAACCTACATGAAGATTCACATATAAATAAGTGTACTCAAGTATATAGATGTATTTATATAAATACAAATATAGTTCCTATAAAAAATGTTCTTAAATATGGATTGGTACTTCTACAGAACTTAGAATATTTTTACCCCTAGAAATTCTATGGTTATTTTAAAAATTATAGAATATGCAAATAAAGAGTTATTTTCAAGAGTAAAAATGTGATATTTCTTCAAAAATAGATATAAAATATTTTTAAAAAGTAGCAGATTTATTAATGTATAGATATATTTTTAATATAGATTTCTATGGATACTACACTGATAGGCAGAAATGAGAGAGAGAGAGAGACTTTGATACTAGGCAGGGTGCACAGATACTACATTCTAATCTTAGCAGAAATTATAGACAGCCAAACAAAAGAAAATATAACTCTGTTCATTATATCAGTAAGTAGATATAGGTGTCTCTTACAAGGCTACTCATTGCCATTGTCTCAACATAAAAACTGTGAAATTTTACTTTAAGCTAACTTTCTAATATAAATAAGACTTAAAAATCTGGCAACTACTGTTTTGGATATACTTTCATCAAGAGGAGTGGAATGCCAAATGCTGGCTCAGTCAATTACTATTTTGATGTGCGCTTTGTAAGTCTTTCAATCAACCAAACCCTTAATTTCCCAGATGCACACTCTGGGGAAACACCCTTTTTGTACCTGAAATAAACATTTGTTGTTAAGTTTTCAAATCCATTCATTTCCTGCTTTAACCCCAAACATCAAATGATACAACTGGAGATTTATGATCTGTCACACTGTATGAACATAATTTAGTGCCCCTCAATGGATATATGAAGATCATAATATTATATATGGTTAAGATCTTAGTTATATAAAACATGTTTTCTTTATGAGTTTATATTTCCTGACACCAATAAACACTAAAGAACAAAGAGGAAAAAAATCAACCAACATTTGCTGTGAAAACATTGTCAATAGAAACCAACAGAAGTGCCATAACTTTAGTTTTTATAAATGTTTAAATTTACTTCTCATTTGAATATGCAAAATTAAAATATCTAAAGATTCTGAGTTGGTTAATATCTTTAAAAAAATTACTTCACAAGTCTTCAATTTCTGTATTTATATGAGATATTTTTATTAATCATATCATCGAAACTAATATCTTTTTGGAAAATATCTATGAAATTCATTTTATAATTTCTGAATGTTTTAAAGACTCAACAGAAAAGGAATTGGTAAAGAGAAAATAATCAAATCAAAGCAAAAGACTTTTTTTTTTCTTTAACAAATTTATTTTTTGTGGGGTTATTTTGAGTCAATCACAGAAGGCAATGGTAATCAGCTGTTAGGACAAGTGGGCCCAATAACACAATGAATGAATAAAGGAATTCTGAATGAAACGTAATTGCATTGAAGGTAAAAAAAAAAAAAAAAAAGCAAAGAAAGACACTGAGTTTTATGGAGTGAAATGAAGTTGATCTTATTTCTTTCACACACACACACATACACCCCAGACATCTATCTTTGGTGTGTATGCTTGTATATGGATCTCTACACATTTTAATCAATGTGTATGAAATTACAAGGATAGACTTCTGCTAATATGTACACTTACACACACACTCACAAACACACAACTTATAGATATTGAAAGATAAATCTTTTTGATCAGATCTACATAAAAAAATATATGGAAATCGTTAATGTATTTGCATATGCACTCACACACACACACACTGCAAAATACTTCCCTCTTCTTACAAATATTTATTGATATATTTAACTACATATGGTTCAGCACTTTTACTAACACTAATCACATAGGGACTTGAATAAAAAGGGTCAAGTTTTATGGCACACAAGTTATTCCTCTGAATTCACACATGCTGACTATACACACACACACACACATTCTTAAATATATCTTGTCATAGGAACCTGTGCAAGAACTCTTATCCATTATTGATACACACACACACTAAAGAAAAAACAAATGATAATGACACATTTGTTAACTGTTACACAAATAGGCATAGAAACGTGTGTGTGTATATATATATATATATATATATATATATTCAGTCAAATGATTTCAAAAGATAAAGGATGAATGTAACTCTAAAAAAAAAGTGTTTGTAGCTAATCATTATTTGATTATCAAACAAGAAGTATGGATGATTTTGTTAATACTTTGATAAACATTGTAATATTAACAAAATCAGCATATTTTTTGTTTGCTAATCAAATAATGATACAAAAAATTTTTGGTCTTATTTTTATCATTTGTGTGTGTGTGTGTGTGTGTGTGTGCATGCATGCAAATGTAACTCTCTAAATGTGCATACATATTCTAAAAGACGCAACTGCACATGCTCTCACCTTTTGAATATAAACCCACAAACATATATTCATACTTTTATAACAACTTGCATACACGCGTATACATTGGCTGTCTGCTGTGATACAAGAGTTGACAATAGATTTCAAGACAATTGCAAATGTTTTAAGATTGATCCTCATTGGGTACTCACTCTCATACTTCTATGCCAAGTTAAACTAAAGTTAATAAATATGTTTACTGGCATGCATATATATATATATATATATATATGCATGCCAGTAAACATATATATAAACTTGCAAATTATGTTATTTGTGTGTTATATATAAAGGTAAATAAAAACTGTTTATATTTGTGTATTTGCATACATGTCTAAAGTCTCTTTGTATCCAATCATTTTAAATATCCTGACAAGAAGTCATAAGGCTTTGATGTCGTGTGAAGTAGGGGCTTGACTACACATGCATAAAAACACTCTCCAGTGAGGTCACTCATTCAGCAATGAGATGCCATTGACTCAGCTTGTGTTTTGTGTAATTGTTATATGCACTGTAAATACACATCAAGTTTTGCTTTAAACTTCATTCACAGAAACATTTGGGATAATTTCATGAACAAATCTCAAATGAAATTTTGGTACTGGTTCTTCAAACTTGGCTGGGAATTTGTTGAAAGTGATCCATGTTCTACAAAACCTTCAAGAAGCAGACACACACCAAAAAAAAATGCTGTTAGTTGAAATTAAGAGAAATGTGTGATAGTGTGAGAATTAGAAAAAAATTCAATGGTCATTTGATGTACTCTATAGAAAGTATCCAACATTGATTTGACTACTTATACTTCAACTCTTTTATGTTTTTTTCTTTCTTTTTTATTTTTAAGTAAAACTTTACTCTGTTCTGTCAGGCATTTAAGAAAGAGTCCACGTTTTGCTTCCCGAGACTTCCAAGTTTTCCTCAAGACTAAAATTGTTTTTGAAAAGGAAGAGATTAAGTAGAATCGAATGAGGCAGCTGATGATGATCCCAAAAGTCGATTTTGAAAAGTGAAAAAGATTGAGAGATAATTGCATGAGATCCTGAAGAGTTTCAAGGGGACTAAAGTATCGTTGCCATAGCTTGGCTATTTTTCAAAAATGTTGAATGGCTAAATCATTTTTAAACAGATAACTATATAATATATTTCTGCATACATAATTACACTTATATGAACATACATTTGTATGTGTACACTTATGTAAATACTAAATCATCTTGAAATAAAGATTTTCTATTCAATACAAAAATACATTCAGCCATTTTTTAAACATAACCCAGTACAGATATTCTTTAATATTTTGGTTTTTGCACTTTAATTTCCTCAACAAGAAATGCATTTATAATTTCCTGATTATTTTACTTTTACATTCATTTGAAATCATTTTATATTAGTTTCCTTTTCTATTATTTTAATTAATCTCTGTTTGCTTTTGTTTTTCTTTTTATATTCTGAATATTTCTAGTTATTTAGACAATATTTGTCCCAACTTAGGAATGACTTCAATTTTGTTTGATTAAAAGTTACCAACAATGAACTAGCTTTTTTGCTTTTCTATTTTCATTTCTTGTATTTTTTTAAAGGAATTTTACTTTACTTGAAGCAAAACTGAGTCTCTCTTGAAAAGCAGATTTCTCTTTGGTTGCTAAAAAACATCTTGGTATTATAAAAATAATATTATGACTGTTTGCATTCTAAAATCAAATGCCATTTTGTATTAGAAAAATAGAAATCAGATATAAACAGACTTAAATGGTCAACAAATACAATTAAAAAGTGCAGTGACAACCTTCAAAATATGATCAGCTGCATTAAATTGATGAACAATACACTTTTTCTGAACTTTATAGCATGTTTGGCCTTGAGGTACTCCTCTAACTGCTTCAACTGTTAATATTCAGTTATCATATTGCCTTTAGGAAACAATTTAGTCTGTTAATACCTTTTGATTACTAAAAGAGAGATGCCATCATCTTGCTTTCTGAAAAGCTAGAGGAGTTGATTATTTACATTGTTTTAACAGTTCAAAGAGGGGAATAAAATTCTTATATTTAATGTGATGAATAGTTCAGAGAAATGCAGTCTGAATGTAACTTAGCTGTGTGAGTGTGATCATTATGAAAGGAAATTGTCTATACCGAAAAGCTTCAAGAATTCGTGGAATATCTGAATACAAGTCAAAATTATGTTCATTATGTTCACCACTTTTACAAAAATTCAGACTATGAATCTCTTAAATCTTCTGGTATGGACAATTTCCTCTTATAATATGATCCCACTCATGCAGATTCAGATTCAGACTGCATATGTACACATGTTCCCACATTCATATCATTTGCTTTAAATATGTGTACAGTATAAATAAATGTACTTCTACCAATTTTTTTTATAAAGTTAATTTTCTTCTAAACCAAAGCTACCAGGATTTTAAATTTCTAGTATAACATTATACAATTAAAATGATTATTATTATTATAACAAAACTCTACAGCATTAAAACTCTAACCAAAAATAAAATTGCAACACCTCTGTAACCAAAAAGAAAAAAAAGCATAAATATATACAGGGAGTGTGCTTATTCTTATGACTTATAGAGTTTTGTAATAATACCTAATAATATCTGTTTTGATTGTATAATCCTCCACTGAAATAGTAAAATCCTGGTATCTTTAGTTGAGAATAAAATCAACTCTTGTGGGAAAAAGGATTAGGTATGTACTAATTTATAAGTAATACTGTGTGTGTGTGTGTCTCTCTCTCTCTCTCTATATATATATATATATATATATATACACACACACTAACATCAAACAATAGAAAACCACTCTATTCTAATTTGCATGTTGTATGTGTGTGTGTATATATATATAACTACAAAATTTATCAATTTAAATTCAATTTCTGTCTGTCTCATAACTTTCAATTTCTGTTTCATACTGGCAGATCTAATCTTTTCATGTTTTTTTACACATCACATAAAAATTACCCTTCATTTAAGAAATGATATTTGTGTTTTTGGAACAAAAACACAAAACTTTTGAAAACTGAAAAATATAATAAAGATTAGGTTATCCTATAAAGCTAACAGTTATAACAAAAACTGAACACGCATGAGTCATTATTAAATCTTCTGTATTTCAAAGAATTATAAAATAGGTTAATCTATATATCCAACATTAGAAAGGAAAATCTTAGAATTTTGTAGGTTGTCACATTTTTTTCTGTATAAGTTTTTTTTATTGATCTTTTTAGATTATTAAAATTAAAGGATTAAATAAAGAGAAATAATGACTGTCTTTCTGGAAGACACAGCAATGAGAACTACTGTAATGATACAATATTGAGGGGAAAATTGAGAAAGAAATACATAATTTGTAAATGCAGAGAATTTAGTAGTGTCACCTTAACTTGCTATTAAAAGATTATTTGCAGAGGATTATGGGAAAAATTATAGTGGCCATACAACATAAAACGGAACACAATTTTATATTCTTAAGGTTGACTAGTTCTTGAGGTGTTAAATTTTTCAAAATCTGTAAAATTTATTAAGGGGTTCAATCAAATAATCATTTTATAAATCATTTTTCTGCTTTTCAATATTCTCTTTTTTTTTTATTTTACTTTTTTGTTTATATTCCTTTATTCAATATAAAATTATCTACTTATTATTCTCATTATAATATCAGTAATCTTATATTGGGAGGAGAGTTGCCATGACATAATGGCTAACATGTTGTACTATGACATCATCATTAATAAGTTCAAACTTCAGTCGTGCTATTACATTCCTTTTTAGACTAATGCCCTTTGAGAAAGGTATGACCCCCCCCCTCCAGAAATGGTTTCAGTAGTATCACTAGTATTCTGCAAGGATGGTTTTGGTATTAAATAATCCATAAAGTTTGCCATTAAACAAAAAAACGATATTCTCATAATTCTTTATAATGAAATATATCGTCCAAATAATCATATTGTATTCTCTTTTCAATATCAAATTACCTACTTGAGTAATATTGCTTAACTTTACTTATTGTTCTTGTTATAAAGTCTGTATTCTTATATTATAGGACTTTAGACAAGATATAAAATTTTTTGTAATATATTGTCCAAATAACCATGTCATTCTTTTTCTTTAATTATAACTTTTATGGTGTTTTTGCTGTAGTAGCGTTTGTGACAAGAATAGTTATATTTATTTAATTCTTGATGTTTTTAAGTCAATTTTTCCACAGCAAAAAAGCAATATTCCAGATATGTGAATTTGTAAAGTTCTTACAGTTGTCGAACACACAAAACACAATTAAGGCAGAAACACTGATAATTTTTTTCCCTTTTTCTCATTCCAAATAAAAGGATTACATTTTCTTTTTAAAGAGGGAAGAATAATTCAAAAATTCTTGAGGCAAATTCCTTAATTATGTGTTCTTTACTTACAAAATTGGCAGCAGCATCTTTGAGAAGAAGTGCCATATGAAAAAAGTCCCAAGGAATTTAACAAATTTGGTTTCTTGATTTTATTTTAATTTTTTTTTTTTTTTTAAGAGAAAACTAAAATTTTTCCTCTTGCAAGAAAGTCAAGAAAATCATTATCAGTATGGCTGCTATTTTTAGGTCAGTTTCTTTTTCTTCTTAAGCATAAAAGAAGTTGACAAAAGGCCATGTTTTCTAGAGCATGCATAAAGATAAATCTTGTTTATCACACCAGCAAATAAAACCATCACGTTAGAAGCAAATGACTTCAGAGAAGTAAAAGAGAAGATATGTTGATTATAGAATATATAAAAGGTATCTCGTACATTTATGGATATCAAATTGGTCTTACTGATCGTTACTACTTATTGAGTAATGAATTTGATTCTTTCTGGGTGCCCTAATATTTGTGATATTGAGCTAAGCATATTAAATGACACACACACACATATGTATAAGCACTTAAATGATTGAACTTATCACTGCTCTGTCTGATGATTGTGACAATATTTCCTTTTGCCATATGAAATTTCAAATAAAAGTCCCAGTATTGTAAATCATCACTTTTTAGTTCATAGATACACCCAAACCATTATTCCAAATTTAGAGAATTCAACTGTAAATGAATAATTTGATTAGGATTGAGTTTACATTATAAAAGTGTTTGGGTAATGATGAGCCTATAAATAAATCTGTATGATTATATTCACACTCTTCAAATTCTGCAAACATTTAGATATCTTTTCATTATTATTAAAAATTACCTTTGGCAGCTATTAAGATTGATGCTAAGTGATATTCTATTTAACAAACTTATAAATGTATATAAATATAGAGAAGTACTCTATAACTAACACTTAATAGTTATTTCCCTTGTGAAATTTAAATGATCTGTTAACATAAATTCAAACCATAGACTATTTTTATTAAGTTGTAAATTGGATTGGAAATTGTTTCATTCTCTAAGTTAGATCATTTTAATGCTGTTGCACTTGCAAAAAAAACTTGTCATGATATTCTCTTTATGTTACAGTAACATATGTACATGTATATCTGCACAAAAAGTGGATCATTATAATATAAATTACTATCAATAAGTCAAATACATGTATTTTTCTGTTCTCTCTCTATTCTTAAAAAAATGAGAGAAATATACAAAGTGATAATCTATTTTCTTAACCAGAAAGCCCTGTTAAAAAATCATTTTGTACAAAAGAAAGATTTTCTCTGGATATCATCTTATATGGTCTTGTATTAACTGTTTACAAAGCAAAATTATACAAAACAAATTCAGATGTTTTTTTCTTTGAGTCATAAACTAAAGAGTTGGATAGGAAATAAATGTCTTGATAATTCTCTATTGTCTTAGGGAAAATATGAATTGCTGATGGGATAATTTTCTTGATTAATTTTTTTTTTTTTTCATCTCTTTTATCTATTTATTTTCAAAAACCTTAAAAACTTTTATGGTTACCTGAATACTTTTCTATCTACTTATACGCACACACATTTATCTAGATAAAATTGTTTTATTTCTATTTGACATCAACGTATCTGAGAAGCAAAACTAAACAAAAAACTCAAATCCATTTGTGTGTGTGTGTGTGTGTGTGTGTGTGTGTGTGTGTGTATGTATATATATATATATATATATACATACACACACACACACACATTATTCCCTGAATATATATATATCACCAATAAACCTATAAAAAGCTTCACATAAATATCTATTTTTCAGCATAAACTCCTTCTTAGTGAATCCACTTAATTCAATGATGAATTTTAATCATAAATGGAACATTATACAATGGAATTTCAGATAACTAAAAACAAACATATTTTAGTACAAGACCATAAGCTGTAGACTGTTAATTAGTGAATCTAGTTTTCAATCATTGATTTTTGACTGGAGTCCTTTTATAATAGTGGTGACTAAAATCATCTTTCAATTGTCCACACTCTTTGCAACTAGAAATTTACTTACTAGGCAACTTACGTGGCATAATTAGAGCTAGCGAAAGACGAAAATATCCCCATTTAGAAGGTAGACATTGTTTAGCATTTAATGTCCAGCCTGAAAAATTGATATTTTAAATCTTAGACTTGACTTGAATACAAATGCCAAAAGAAAACATTGTCGTTTCAACTACTAAACAATCTGAGATGAATCAATGTGTTGAACAAATCAGATTGAATGACTTACCAAAACTTTTAGGAACAGTTCATACTTTTCAAGCAAATATCTTTTTGATGTCCAATATTGTAAATTAAGATGTTAACCTTTCTCCTAATTTGAGCGTGTGTCTTTCAAGTGCTAACAAACTTAAAAACTTTCTGAAGAATAAAGAAAAAACTTTCTCTTTTGTGGTTAGGTTAGTTCTTGTAAAATTTATCTTATGTGGATGAAAGGATGAATATTAACTTTGACTACAAATTAAGAGAAATAGCTCTTTTTTTCTATGTTAGCAATGAATATTTTAGCTTTAATTGTCTGTTACTGACAAAGTATATAGCAGCCATGAATAGTAATTACATAGAAACCAGATTTTTCAGTTATATTCATCCCCACTGCCCCCTAAAGTTGCCAAAATAAACAATTTGGGAAGCTCCTCTCCTCAAATAGGTTTGATCCAATTTTCCTTTTTTGGTATGTATAACTTAGTAAGTTTTTATATTTGTATGATATTTACTTAAAATGCAAATTAGTTCCATTTTCTATATATATATATATATATATATATATATATATATATATATATATAGACAGAGAGAGACAGACAGACAGAAAGAGTGAACATTATTGAAAACAAAATAATTTTCAAAAACAGAATTCTAAGAACAAGAAATGGAGAAAATCTTTTCATTTACGACAACTCTCTGGATTTTATCAACAAATTACCAGAACAAATTTTCTTACTCTATTATGATTATAGTTCACAGTCAACATTCAAAAAATCTTTTAAGTCTAATGCCATTTACTGGATGATTTACACTTGGAAGATTGTATAGCAATATTTGCACATATACAACTGATGCATCTGCCACAATATTTTTTGTACAATTTTTCTCTTGAATAATGTTTGAACAACAAGTGTTAAGAGCTTGTCACCTGTGCATCACTATAAATTTCAATCTTAAATTCCATCATGTTGCAAGTTTCAAAAATTTCTATGTGTTTGTTAAGAATGAAAACAATGGTACTAAGACAGTTGATCTATCAAAGGAACAAAGAAAATGTCTGATCTATAAAGTTAAGTGTGTATGTGTGTGTCATCTTGCCTTTCCAGCTGAGATCATTTAAACTGCTTGACATCCAGATATTATCATCTGGTCAGTTAATTAAAAAATGTACATTAATGAGTTAATAGTTTATTTAGAAGGAAATGTTATCCCTTAGAATCCCAAACTTTCTATGACCATAAGGGCCTCTCCACTCTTGGTAGCTCTTGGCTTAAAAAAGTAAAATCTGCAATTTAACCAATTTACAGGCTGATAAATGACAAGTTACAACATTCTACAAACAATTTAAAATATATCAAAAGATAATAAAAGTGAATATAAAATTGCAACATTTTATTGGCAATAGTGATATAGCTTCTATCCACTCTGGTTTATGTACTTCTTTTGAATGACACAAATATCAGCCACTTGGGTTCAAAGGGTTAACTAGACTCATGAGTATTAACTAGAAAAATGTGAAAATCTACAATAAGGATGCAGGCAATATGGTTGCATAATAGTTTTCTTATTAAAGTGGGATGTAATTTGTTTTTCTTCCAGTTCAACTTTAATATATTTGACTAAAATTGGTTCTAACATCAAGCAAATGGATTTGGCATTCTCATATTGTGATGGAAAATTAACAAAGTCTGTGATGATATTATGAGGTGTTGCTGAGGTATCTTGTGTTAGTGATAAGCTTCCAGTTTATACCTGATCCTAGAGTTATCATCTGATGAAAGTTTTGTTGGGGTGGGGGATAGGCACTGTTGCTACAAAAGTGGCAACAACGATACAAAACTATGAAATTCATAAATTGTATTTTATGTTTAAGTATAATCAATCATCCATTCTTAAATCAACACTGACCGCCCCTAAAGTTACTGATATGTGTATACAAGTCTGTGTGTGTTTAATGAAAAAGTATATAAACACATACTTTAAACAATGTATATTTGGGCTGCAGTTTTTTTTATTAATGTATATTTGGTTAAAAAGAACTGACAATGAAGTGTGTAGGACTTTAAAAATTTTTTCCCCAAATATAAGAATACAATTCTGAATCAAATGAATGTAAAAATCATTTTTAAAAATTCAAGATTTTCAAGCACTATAAAAAAAAGTCCTACATGCTTTTTTATCTGTTCTTTTTTAATGAAATACATGTGTATCTACATAAGTCTATGTAGATGTATAAATATTGACAGCCCAAAATCAGAGTAGCTAAGTTTTGATCTTAAATTTTCACCGTCTAGTAATGAAGGTGTCCCTGGTGTAATGGAAATGGACACAGCAACATTAGTTCAAAACCTGGACAAGGCTGTTTACATTTCATATAGCCCTAATATATTTGGGAAAGGTATGAATCCAATTATTCTCCTTCCAGCTATGGTTAAATAATTGGGCAGATTAGGCTCTTTAAACTTTTTATGTTGACCAGTCACAAAAAGTGTAAAGAAAACTCTGAATTCAAAACTGCTAAACTTAGCTTAAAAATTGTTTTGCATCTTGCTCATGTGGAGGGGTTGGGTAAACATATTAATGGAAAAGCATTAGTTTAAATGCATTGACAAGGATGAAGATTATATTAAAATGTTTTTTCACCATTAAGCTAGCAAACTTATTGATTATGTAGAACATTGTCTATAAATAAGTATACCCACTACCTACAATTTTTTTTATAAAATTAAAATTGCATAAATATAAAGGGTATACTTATTTTTGGACTGTTATATATTTGTATTTTTGCTAGCAGAGTTTCAATGCTATAAAGTTTGGTGATAAATAATACCTAATAATATCCATTTTGATAGTTTAATGTACAGAAATAATAGTCCAGGTACCTTTTGGTTTAGAAGAAAATGAAGTTTTTTTTTTTTTTTGTGTTGTTATTTTAATGAAAATACATATGGGTGATTCTTTGAGCATATATAAATGCATATTAAGATGAGAGACAATTTATGACAACTTTTTTTTATAAGCTTCTGTTAGGTATATACTGTCACACAAATATATGCATGTATATATTTACCAAGCTTATCTTTCACAAGACCATAAATATGGTTTTAAGTATTGTTACTTAACATTAGTAATTCTATTTAGTAAGTATTCCTATGTAATATGAATAATATGCTCACTGCTGCTTAGTTTCAAATAACTAATAATTATAATCCTGAGTAAATGATTAAACAGATCTATTTGACACATTGATGAGACCAGAAAAAAGTTCTACCAATCTGGGTTAGGGTGGACCTGAGAGTAATGACAATGAAGGGATACTCCGCATTCCCCTAAAGCTCCAAGACTTGAGCCTCACCATTTGGTACAGTTTAGTATCATACTCAGGACACTTATTTGGAAGGTCTTGACTGTCTGCAGAGATGCAGTTGGTATATTTTACAACCCCAGCTTACTGGATGGTCCCTATGAGAAAAGCACCTAATAATAAGTGCATATGCACACATCCAAACATATATGTGTGTGAGCTATATATATATATATATATATAATTTATAAAAAAGAAATAACTTCAAGTTATTTACTGCATATCATAATAAGCATAAAAAGTACCAAGTTCATTTTCTGGTATAAATGGAGATTAAAATTCTCTATAAATCAATAAAGTTTGAACTATTAAGACGACAAAAGAATCAAAAGATTTTACTGCAGTTAATGTGGATGGGTAATGCCATAAAGAATTAATTACTTTATGATTAAGCAAAACAAAAAAATGTGTCAAATCTTTTTTCTTTAAGATTCCCAACAATTTGTTACTTGAACTAAAAAAGTTAATAAAATATTTTCAACTTTTCCAAATTGAATATTTATTGTCTGAGAGAATAAAAACAAAATCTATTTATTTTCTGACATATTTGAAATGTTTCCTAAAGATAGAATTGCACTTACTGTGTAATGTGATAGTCAATGAACTCCTTTTGAAGTTTACTTAGTTGACATAGTGAGTTTGATACTTACTAAGTACTCTACTGCAGTACCTTTGTGTCAGGCTAAGTTTTTTCACTGGTCCCATAACATGGTTTGGTCATGTAATGTGTCTTGGGTACAAATAGCCTGATGGAGCACATCTTTAGGTCAAGCTTTGTAAATAGGTGAAAAAAAAACCCTCTTATTTCATCCATACTTTCCCCAACATCCAGTTTTAAACTTAAAAAAAAAATTCTCCATACTAAGATTGTGTCTCATGTTAGACTAGAAAAAATAATTGTGAGTTTGATGCAAAACCACTTTGCGATAAAACATCTTAAAAGCAAGCAGAAAATATTCCTTAATATAATAGTTTTAGTTTTTATAAAAATGCAACTTGACTGTTTTTATTTCCTATATTGCATAATTATAGATACTGAAAAAAAAATTTTGAATGAATTATATTACAATAGCTTAAAATTGATTAATAATCTTGATAAAGAAAAAAGTCGACTCACTCTTATGCACTTTAGGCTTGTTTCAAGCTGTTAACCATTGAGCTATATCCTATAACTCCAAATTGATATAAATCTACATTTATTATTAAAACAAATTTCTCTTTCTTTTTTCTCTTCACTAAATGGTAAATTGGAAAAAGGCTTAAACTTTGAAAAAAGATTTTTTTATCAATTGAAACTCTGGCAAATATGGGCCAATGATGGATTAGAAAAAGTGATCAGTTGATTGGCTTTGTGAAGTCAAAAGTCTATTAAAATGTGGACGTAGTTGTCAGGAGCCACTTCAGTGCAAGGTCATTAATTGTCTTAACCTGATGGCTTTGGCAGAATTAAAAGTAAAACAGAAAGAAAAATAATCTCCAGACATTTAGAGATCCATGATATATTTGAAATTAGTTGATACCCTGAAACAAGCAATGCAAACGAGAATCAGTGTAAAGATGTTTGGTATCTTGGAAGAATGGATGGTAGAGAATCTAAGATAGACAATAGAATTTTATAGAATTTTGTTTGGATTCGGATCCAAATTAGTGTAAGGCTGTTGATAGGACAAATTACTTAATCAGATTAAGAATTGCAATCATATAGAAAATTTTAAGATTGAATTGGATGAATTCAGAAATAACGGTTAAAAATCATGTGAGCATTTTTGGGAACTATTGGATGAAATAAGTGATTCTTCAATGGATTCCTAACATTGGACATAGAAAATCTTTGCTGGTCGGCCAACATTGGATACAGTCTTGATGACCTGCCAGGATGATAGGAACAGTTAGCAAGACAGGGAAATCTATGCTGTCAGTGCAACGTAATAATGACAAATATTGTATATGTTTTTTTGCAAAGATCTTCTTTCTTTTAAAGGTTAATGTGAGATATTAAAAAGGGCTTGTTCAGACCTTTCAATTAAAATGGAATTTGAGTTTAGTGCAGACAACAAGCGTTTTATATAAATTACAATTATTATTTTTTTTAAATTACTGTTGGAATTCTGAATGTATCTTATGTATGATTTGTATAAAATAATTTCTTATAAAGAATGTTTGTCTTTATGGAAAAATACTGAGAAAATCTCTCCTAATTTCATTGTTTTTGCAATGCTTTACTGTCTTGATAAAATAAAATATCAACCAATAACAGAATTTACTTATAAGGAATTACCAGATTTTCTAGTCAATATGTAGACTACTTCAATCATATACAAAACTGCTGTATCTGTTGTTTTTTTTCCTAATCCTGGCTTCTACATAAAACTATCTCATCAAAACAATCACTTCTTTCCACTGCAAACACTACTTTCTGAGTAGCCTGTTGTAAAACTTGACCTTGGAAGCAATTTTTTTTAATGGGGTTATCTAATTTACATATTTTGGTTTAAAAATTGTTTATTGAAAAAAAAAAGAAGTTATCATAAAAAATAAGATTGAAAATTAATAATTCCTTATTCCTTTTTAATCTTTTTTTTTGTTTAGTCTTTTTCTTTTTTTTTCATCATGATTGTTTTTTTGGTTTTAGTTTCTTTGTTTAATGGCATATCAACCTTCGTGGGTTATTTAATGCTAAAGACATTCTTGTAAAAGAACAGTAGTGATACTATTTAACACCCCCCCTTAGCTTTCCTACGAGTATCAATTTAAAAAGAAAACGTATTAGTGCAACTGGATGTGAAACCCTCTTGCTTGAAAGCCTCCGTCAAGCACTTTAGTCATTATGGCACAGGGACTTCCCTTTGATTGTTTTTATAATTATTCTTAGCTGCGATAATGCTGTTATTAGACACAACCTTCTTTTTAACTGGTTGTTATGAGAGTCTTATTGTAAATCCATGACCTTCTTACTTAAAAAAACTGGATCTTTAATTTTTCATTTCAGTTTTTGTTGTTATTGTAAGGTTATGTTAAATTTTTATCAAGTATTTATGTGTTATTAATTCACCAAGTTTTAAAATAGAAATCAACAATGATGTGTATCAGCATATTATTTATAAATTCATACAATCATTAACCATATATTCTCCGTAATACTAATAATTGAATTGAATATCAATCCTTTGTTTTCACACAGTTAAATGATTTCAAGTAAATTATTAATTAGGTATATTTGACCTATAGATAGGACCCTAACAGGTACTACCACACCGGGTCAGAGTGGACCTGGGAGTAATAGCAATGAAGGGCTACCCCACACTCCCCAGAGCCCCAGGCCTGGAGTCTCATCATCAGATGCAGTTAAGTGTCACATCCAAGATACTTGTTGGCGGTAGGGAACTTACCCATGTGCAGAGATGCAGTTGTAGTATTCTACGCCCCTAGCCAACTGGATTTTCCCTATTTGTTTCGTCTCCACCATTCAGGTTTTTGCATAAAATAGCATATTCTACACCTAACGTGTAAATGGCCTAGAAATTTGGTTTCCCAAATTATGTATTTGGTTTCGACTCCATCAAATAGCAACTTGTTTCACCGACTTCCATTATCCTTTTTCCTTGCCCATAATCTGTTTGAGTTTGCCATGCCGTGAAATAGGGATAAGATAAGATAAAAAAAAATATACGAAGGAAAATAATACGTGCGTTATCATGGAAAGGAGAAAAGAAACTGTTTCATTTAACAAAACAGGAAAACTATACAGGAGACAATCACTTAAGATGTCAAATTTTGTGTTAATCTTTTATGGGGGGGGCGGATAGAGACTGTAACGTAACGGACATGCAAATTCTGTAAGAGATGTAATTATTTATTGCATCCGTAACACGACTGACCTTCCGTTACAGCTAGCTTATAAAGTTCCTTGCAAGCTTGTCAAGTGATATGACAAATTATGATTAACAATCAAGCCCATAACGTTTCCATTGATAGGTTAAAAGCTGCTCATTTAAATATTACTGACAACTCATTAGACTCGGTTGTAAAACACATTCCGTCATCAAAGAGAGCAAACTTCTTGAAAAAAAAAATCACTAAATCCAGTAAACACGTTAAGTGGCTTAAGGATTCTGTGTTGCTATTTTCTGACCATGACTTCTTTGATTATTTTCAATCGAGGTTGTTAATAATCTTGCTAGAAGAGTGATAAAATTGTGTGAACACTATGTGAATAAAATTGGAAAGTTTAATGGCATATCAACCATCGTGGGTTATTTAATGCCAAAGCCATCCTTGTAGAAGAACAGCAGTAATACTATTTAACCCATAACTAGGTGGGATAAGGGGTTTCATACCTTTCCCTTGGGTATTAGACCAAACGTGAACGTAATAGCGCTAGTGGCGTTCGAACTCACTTTAAAGCCGCAGTCCAGCACTTTAACTATGACGTCACGAGGTCTCTCCCAAACAACACCTATGAAATCTTGAAAAATTACAGTAAAACAAACGTTAGGAAATCTTCAGTTAAAATTGCAACTCATTTGGTTCAGTATAATGCATTTACCCAACCCCTCTGCAATAGGCAAGATGTGACACAAAGTCAATTTTTAAGTGAATCAAAACTGTTTTGAATTCAGAGTTTTCTTTTCCTTCACTAGTTACCTAACTAAGGCTAAAGAAACCAGTCTGCCTTACTATTTTCCTATAGCTGAAAGTGGGGAGAAAATAGAGAACAGCTAGCATATATATATATATATATATATATATATATATATATAAGAAATTTTGCTTAAAGCAGATGATACAAATGAATTTTGATAAGAAAATATTTTTAAAAGTAATAATAGTAAAATCAGGATGATTAGCAGGAAAGAAAATGACACGTTTTAAGGAATGTTGGCAGCAAGTTCAACCAAGAAAAGAAAAAAGACATTAAAAAAAAAAAACAAAGAAAATCGTAAGATAGAACAGCAGAAAAAGGTATTAGAATACATGGAAAGTTTCTCTTGTGAAATATTCCGAACCCTTCTTAAACTGGACAAGAGATAAACAAAAAGTTGATGACAAAGCTTAAATCCTTGCACCTAAAATTTAATGTTGATAGATTGTATGTGAAAACGAAAAAGGGAGGACACGTCAGGCAACAAATAACACAAAGATAATTGTGAAGAGAGCACATGAAAAAAGAATCTGACTCTTTATCAATAGTAGTATAGAATTAATAAAAACAATTATATATGCCCAAAAATAGTTGCTATTTTACTGTGTGTGTGAAGGTAGAGATAAGATCATCAATTATATAATTGGTAGAATAGAAATGATTTGAGACTGTATAGTTTAATTTAAAGCCTCAAAACAATACACATAGGTATGTAAACAGTTCATAATGGTGTATTCACAATTCAAATATTACCAAATTTGATGAATAGAAAAGGGTGTCAATTTTGTGGCATGACAATTTCCACTTCCAGATTGCAAAATAACATTTCGCTTAATATATTGATTGTCCTTTTTGGAATTATCAATTTTTCAATTATCTACAACTTTTCTTTTTTTTTGTGAGAAAGAACTTCTTCAATTAGGATCAACTTGAAAAAGTCTTTAATTAATTTATTGGTTTTCCTGATGACCTACCAAGGTGGAATAAATGTATTGGAGATAATCGATGGATGTATATTTTGATTGATTTAAATAAAAGCAACTTAATTGATAATTAACGAAATAATTGTGAATCAAGCAAGAACTTTCTCTAAAATATTGAGATTTTATGTTGACATTGCGATTAAAATGAGAGTAAATGCTAATAACAGTTGGTAGCTTATATTTGTGTTGATTGAAAATAAATTGCATTCTATTGGCTAGAGCTGTAGAATATGCCGACAGCATCTTTGCAAAGGGGGTAAGACCCCCTCCCCAACGAGTATCTTGGATATGACACTAAACCTATCTGATGGTGAAGCTCCAGGCCCGGAGCTCTGGGGAATGTGGAGTACTCCTTCACTGCTATTACTCCCAGATCCACTTTGAATCGGTGTGTTAGTATCTATGGGTCAAATAGAACTATTTAATTATTTACTATACTAGAAACTATTTAAGTGTATGCCAGCAAATAGTTGATTTTAAATTGAATTATTAGTGTCAATTGAGTGCAAATAATAAATAGTAGTATTGGAAACCATTTAACTGTGTGCAAATATAACTATTAGTGTTAAATAGCAGTACTTGAAACTTGAAGATGAATTGGTTGAGTGAGCAATTCTTTGATGAATATCAATGTAATATTAAAGTCGTTTATTTTGATCAGTAATAAAGAAAGTGTTGATAGAATGGGCTTCACCCTTAAAAGTTAAGAATTTAGACCTTTGGTTAAATTTAAACCAGTTTCTTTCAATATATTTATAAAATCATTGTTTAATATAATAATTTAATCAGTGGTCTAAATTGGTTATTTGTAGGGATTTAGGATGTACAAATTTATTTCAGCTTATTTATTTCTTTAGATTATAAATTGATTAAAAATTGAAAATATTAGCATTGAATATTTAGGAATTTGGCTTTAAACCTAAAAAGCAATTGTAAATTGAATTAGTATGGCCAGAAAATCCGGCAAACACCTGCGCGCGACATACGGAAACACCGGATAGCTGTTTCGCCCTTATTAGGTCTCATCAGCAGTACATACTAGAGATCGAACGTGCGACCACAGAATGCAGAGCCAAAACTCTACCGCACAGGTGTTTGCCGGGTTTTCTGGTCATTGTAATTCAATTTAGAATATAATTCCTCTACTGAAAAAAAAAAAACAAAAAAAGGGAAAGAAAATGTCGAACTAAAAAGCAATAATTCAAATTGCTTTTGAATAGTATTTTCACAATTTTCTTTTCATTGGTTAGGTTTACTTTGATTATTCAACAGAACATCAACTGTAATACTATAACCTCTTCTGCTCTTGGTGCATGCTCATATATATATATATATATATATATATATATATATATATATATATATGAGAGAGAGATTGGGGGGGGGACCATCTTATCATTAGTTTAGGATCAAAGGATTTTAGACTCCAGTATAGAATTCAATTGAAGCTCAAAATTCGTGCATATTACAATGTCTTATAATGAATTTGAAAAATACGTAGTATGATAAAAAATTTCGGCGTTGTTCCTTGGTCAGTTTTGCGTCTTCTTCATTGGTAGTCAGGATGTCATGTGGTGCCATTTTTTTTTCTTTTTTTTTTTTTTTTTGTAAACACGTTCACGTGCTTATTTGCGATTTCAGGACAAACCTCAAATCCTGTGTCAGCTCCGAAAAACGCCAACGAAACAATGAGTTGGGTGATGTGTTTTCAGTGGTAGAACATCACTGGAAGATGACACGAGGTCAGGACGATCCTCAATAAGCACTACTACTACTAAAATGTTTTCCCCCCAGAGTCAGACTGTCGATGACAATTTCGACTGGACCATTCTGAGGCGTCTGACAGAGTAGTGCAATGGCAATTGAGGGTTTCTATATGACATTTCCCACTCACAGTGTGTTGAAAGTGCGTTAGTTTTTTGTTTTGTTTTTTGTCCTACCAGCACAATGGGAGCTCTACCTTCGTCCTACTCGGCAAAATTTGACCCCACCCACCCCATGACTTCATTCTTCCAAAGATACAGTACAATCTGAAGTGTCGCAAGTTTTTCTCCTTGAATGAAAGCCAGCACATATTGCCTTTGGTGCTTGATACAGTTAAATTTAAATACGAATAAAGCCTTTCATAGAAATCTCGGAACTTGTTGATTGTATGTGTAAGTTAAATGTGATTTGTTAAATTTATAAAGAAAGAGTGTTCAATATTGGTGAGAGTGCATATTTAGAGCTTATTCTTTTGTGTAGATAGTCAACTGTGCTTTTGACCAGTCGGCTGGGGCTGTAGAATAAATCGACGGCTTCTCTGTAGAGAGGTAAGACCCCACCCAATGTCCTGCATATGACTGTAAATAATCTGATAGTGACGTTCCAGTAATACTGGAGCTTTGGGGAATGAGGAGTACTCCTTTATTGCCATCGCTCCCAAGTCCATTCTGGCCTGGAAGCTCCTATTTACGAGTCAAATAGAACTAAAGCTGTGTACTTAGGCTAAACTGAATTGGTTGAAATAGGACTATTTTAGCATTTAAACTATGTATTTATGCTAAACTGAATTGTTTGAAATAGAACTGTTTATTTAATGCCAAATCCATTTTTATACAAATAATCTAGAAAGGTTGATATGCCAAAAAACCCAAACCGACAAACAGAAGTGCTTGGTGACTGTCCATTTCTCGCCTTTGCGATCATCACACCAAGATTTGGTTTGATGATCGCTATTAAAACTTATATATATTGTGTGTGTGTGTGTGTGTGTGTATATATCGATAATTTTATTTAAAGTCTGTTTCTTCCGAAATCAGTTGTTTAGCTTTGAATACACAACCAACATAGACTGATATTTTTTGTATCGATAGTTATAACTTTTTTTCTGTTTTTGTTTTTTCTTTTTTATAATTTGGTATCGTCAAGAAAATTTTACCCTAAGTTGAATAAACCAATTAAAATGCTGTTAAAAAATGTCGTTTAACATAAGAAAACTCGCGGAATAACTTCATTCTTATAAACCAAATAAAATGTTTATTACGGCAAAATGCATAATGATAAATTTTATTTCTGTTCATGTAAAGGAAAAATGTACTTGAAGTTTTATTTTTTTAATAAGAAAATATTGGAAGAGTTTAATTTTACATTTAATTTAGTAATAAAATGTTTCTATAGTGAAATAACATCATTTTATTTGGTTTAACAATTAAATGTTCTTGTAGATAATTTCTTTTTTAGCGAGTGACATTTGACAAATATTCATATTTGCAACAAATAAATGACTTTTCTCTAGAAGTTAAAATATTTAAATTTCATCAATAATTTACTACGTAAGTGTAAATATTCTTTCACGGTATAAATATGCAGTTCGTTACTGTGAATCCGTTTTGAAGCCATTTGGTCCCTACCCGTTATATATATATTCCCCACCCTAGAGAAATAATACGACACATTGCCACAAGTCTTGAAAATAGATTTGTGTTTATGTCGGCTGTTCAAAGTTTATTCCAAAAGTTTCTCCTGCTAACTCCAATACCGAGGAGAATATTTTTTGTCCCAAAACTGTAAGTTAAAAATATTTCAACTGATTTTTTAAAATAAATTCATATTTTGTAATATTTCAATTCTGTCTCTCCTCTCTTGGAGAAATGTTTGCTGCTTCTTTTTTTTAAAAAGAAAATAATCACTAATGTAATGTTTAAAAGTAAAACTTTATTTACTTAGAACAAATTTAAATTCCATTCCAAAATAAATAGTAAATAATTAATTTTCAAAGAAATAAGGCTCGTTATTTTTTTTTTCTTTAGAAAGGATTGCAGTAAATATATTTAAATTATTTACTGTTTAATTAATAATAATTTGAAAAAAGGCTAATGAACTTCGATAAATCGATCTGATTTGTTTGAAAAACATTAACAGAGTATTTATGATGGTATTTAATTCGAAATATAAAGTGTAAATTTGAATAAACGATGGCCGAAAAATATCAACAAATTGCCCATCAACTCTTATTCAGAGATCCAATTAATGTACTGAAATTTCATACAAAAATATCTGGCTGAAACCTTAGGATTGAACAAATATCGGGTCAAATATTCCTCCTCTGAAAAAATAGGTTGTTAATGTAATGAACAATTAAATTGTTTTAAAATATTTCAGAGAATTCTATTTTATACCTCCAGCAACAAAAATTTATGCATTATCTTATGCTCCATCCAACATGTTCTCCTTTAGGAGCAAGAAATCCCATCTTCTTAGCAAATATCAGAATATTAGCGAGATTTTGGCAAATACAATCTTACGGTCTTACACTTATATTCCCTAGCCATATTGACGAGGTCCTTTGACGCCCACACCTATACTTTGACCACTTATTGGCGAAAGAGAACGTTTATCAAATAAGGTATATTTTCTCTATGGAGCGCTGAAAAAGAACCGCTTCGTTTTTAATGGAGTTGGTGCTGGAGCGACTCAATTTTAAAAATGAGGACTTGTTCTAATTTAGGGCGTGTGAGCGGGAGCTGGAGCAGCTCCAAAAGTAATGGAGCGCATAAAGCCCTGTGTGTGTGTGTGTATATATATATATATATATGCTAGCTGTTCTCTATTTTCTCCCCACTTTCAGCTATAGGAAAATAGTAAGGCAGACTGGTTTCTTTAGCCTTAGTTAGGTAACTAGTGAAGGAAAAGAAAACTCTGAATTCAAAACAGTTTTGATTCACTTAAAAATTGACTTTGTGTCACATCTTGCCTATTGCAGAGGGGTTGGGTAAATGCATTATACTGAACCAAATGAGTTGCAATTTTAACTGAAGATTTCCTAACGTTTGTTTTACTGTAATTTTTCAAGATTTCATAGGTGTTGTTTGGGAGAGACCTCGTGACGTCATAGTTAAAGTGCTGGACTGCGGCTTTAAAGTGAGTTCGAACGCCACTAGCGCTATTACGTTCACGTTTGGTCTAATACCCAAGGGAAAGGTATGAAACCCCTTATCCCACCTAGTTATGGGTTAAATAGTATTACTGCTGTTCTTCTACAAGGATGGCTTTGGCATTAAATAACCCACGATGGTTGATATGCCATTAAACTTTCCAATTTTATTCACATAGTGTTCACACAATTTTATCACTCTTCTAGCAAGATTATTAACAACCTCGATTGAAAATAATCAAAGAAGTCATGGTCAGAAAATAGCAACACAGAATCCTTAAGCCACTTAACGTGTTTACTGGATTTAGTGATTTTTTTTTTCAAGAAGTTTGCTCTCTTTGATGACGGAATGTGTTTTACAACCGAGTCTAATGAGTTGTCAGTAATATTTAAATGAGCAGCTTTTAACCTATCAATGGAAACGTTATGGGCTTGATTGTTAATCATAATTTGTCATATCACTTGACAAGCTTGCAAGGAACTTTATAAGCTAGCTGTAACGGAAGGTCAGTCGTGTTACAGATGCAATAAATAATTACATCTCTTACAGAATTTGCATGTCCGTTACGTTACAGTCTCTATCCGCCCCGCCCCCCCCCATAAAAGATTAACACAAAATTTGACATCTTAAGTGATTGTCTCCTGTATAGTTTTCCTGTTTTGTTAAATGAAACAGTTTCTTTTCTCCTTTCCATGATAACGCACGTATTATTTTCCTTCGTATATTTTTTTTTATCTTATCTTATCCCTATTTCACGGCATGGCAAACTCAAACAGATTATGGGCAAGGAAAAAGGATAATGGAAGTCGGTGAAACAAGTTGCTATTTGATGGAGTCGAAACCAAATACATAATTTGGGAAACCAAATTTCTAGGCCATTTACACGTTAGGTGTAGAATATGCTATTTTATGCAAAAACCTGAATGGTGGAGACGAAACAAATAGGGAAAATCCAGTTGGCTAGGGGCGTAGAATACTACAACTGCATCTCTGCACATGGGTAAGTTCCCTACCGCCAACAAGTATCTTGGATGTGACACTTAACTGCATCTGATGATGAGACTCCAGGCCTGGGGCTCTGGAGTATTTCTTCATTGCTATTACTCTCAGGTCCACTCTGACCCGGTGTGGTAGTACCTGTTAGGGTCCATCTATAAGTCAAATATAACTAATTAATAATTTACTTGAAATCATTTAACTGTGTGAAAACAAAGGATTGATATTCAATTGAATTATTAGTATTACGGAGAATATATGGTTAATAATTGCATGAATAATTGCACCAATGTTAAGTGTCCGGCTCGAAGGCCCGTGCTGGCTAGGGTCGACCCAACAAGGTCACAGCTCATCTTTTAAGATGCTCTTATAAGGGATCACTTACGTCAGAAAATTACCAGTTTACTGGGATTTAAATTTCTTTATCAAACGTTGGTGAAGGTAGCAATTTATGGCACGAATAGTATTATTTAAATTTGGTGTCCACCAATTTTAGTACTTTGACTGTGAGTCCCCCGTTACCAACCTTCCTCCTCTTCTCTCATATATAATATTTATTCGATAAGGCACTGCGACTCTAAGTTGAACAAATGAATTGAAGTTGAGAGGTAAGCGTAGTTTGAAAATTAGAAGATTGAATGAAAAATTTGGTTCGTTTAAAAAATGATAAAACCTTTAAAGACGTATAATGGAGATTGTGTGTGTCTGTCTGTAACCGAAACTACGTCACCACCAACGTCACGATTCCTTTATTTACATTATATTCTCAGTGATTATTAAATAATCATTACTTAATCCTAGTAAGCATCTTATTATCAATGACTTTATTAAAGTCTCACTAAATTAGATTTACCTTAAAACAATTCATGTCTTTAATCCGTTTAAAATTGTGCAATGTGTGTTATCTATCACTAAGAAATAAAAGGTTTACGTAAAATATCGTGTGGATAATTTGCATTGTTGTTTTAACAAATAATTACTTGATGTTATTGATTTCTCACATTGTTGTATTTTCAAATGTATTAAAAGCAATCTTATGTACGATTTTATACAAAAATAGGTGTAATTATTTTAGATGACTTATTTAGTTTCGTTAGTTTTTCTAATTTGATACAATATTCTATTACATTAAAACTGAATTACTTGTGTCTTGTGGGCGCATATTTTTGCTCGTAGATAACAATAAATTTTACTTTGAAAAATTGCGATTAAAATTGATCAGCGTATTATAACTGATCGAAGTCGTTCGTGATTGTGTATGTATGTATGTGTGTGTGTGTTCGAAGTAAATAACAAGTGGTAGGTATATCTCCCAAAACTGTTTCTTGTCGTGTTTTAGAACATCATATCTAAAATGGATTATGATTAAAGAACAATTTTAAGGTGGGGAATTTTTACTTTTTAGAAATATCTTGCATGTTCTAATTTCGGCAAATTCGCTTCAAATTTGTTTTTATTTGAATCAGAAATGCAGCTTATATCATACTTCTTGTGAGTATCTCACTGTTGGGTATCACCCACCTTTCTCCACACAATGAACTAGTCCATTAGCCATATATAGCAGTAGCTACTAATACCAGGGCAGACTATCAGCTGAATTTTTTTGTGTTGCTATTTTCTGCAGACCAGTAAGTTTTTCTAATTATTGTTAAAATTGTTCTTGTTTTGGAAAATATTGTTATTTGTTAAATTTGTTGATTTGAGTTATTGTTTGAACTTTTATTGTTGACTACCCCTCCCCCAAACAATTGTTATTTTGTTTGTTGAGGGGGGTCAACTCTTGTTACCTTTGGAAAAAAAAACAAAAAACGATACATCATTTCATTTCAACATTGGATCATTAACACGCTTCTCACACGAATAATAAGAACATTTGTCTTTTTCACGCCTAGTTGCCTAATAAGCAACTATGGCAGAGCCCACATCTCCATTAAAATCACCATCACCGTCACTCACTGATATTTTCGACGGACTAACGCCCCCCTCAAAGCCGGAAAACAAATGGCCATCACTTTCGCCGGCCAGTACCATTCCGCCAGCCCAAAAAGTCCCCTAATTACCAGCATCTTGGACGGAGAAAATCACCTCCCAAAAATGCCCGAAAGATTTTTAAAAAATTAGGGCAAAATATGAAAAGTACTTTGAAGGGAATAGGATTCTTCCTATTCCCGAACTTGTCAACGAAGTCCAACCAAAAATCATATCATTCGTTGTAACCGATTTAAAATCCCGGAGGTTGGCCGGGATTAAGAAAGACATTTTTGAAGGCTTACTGAGGGCAGCGGACATCCCAGCCAAATACTACTGCAGACGCAGCTTCGCCACCTGGGATGTACTGCTGCCATCAGAGGACATAGCCAAAAAACTGGCCGGCGAAAGTATCAATTCGAAATACTTTCGACTACAGCCCGAATACATGGGTCGGCGAAGGATCAAAGTAACAATATGCAATGTCCCCATCCAACTTAATGAAGAAGTTTTGGCCGCCTTCTTAACAATTCATGGGGACATTGAAAACATAGAAAAATGCAAATCGGCCAACGGCACAGCACATGGGGATTATATTTTCACCATGTGTCTGGATAGAGGGTGGTTCACAGCCATACCCCACGTACTTGAGTACGAAAACCAAGCCATGACAGTGGTAGTTGAGGGCAGGAAGCCCCAGTGCTGGAATTGTAAGCAACTGGGGCACTTTTCCAAATCCTGCCCTCAAAAGACCACCAAAACAACTCCAGCCACAACAACAACAACAGCAAAAGAAACGACAACAACGGCAACCATAGCAGCAGTAGCACTGACCTCAGCCGAAAAAAAATGAAACCCCTAAAGCAAAAACCGGGGACAGCCCCGACAAAGAAGAGGGCTGGACCCAGGTGGTTAAGGGGGGGGGAAAGAAGAAGACTCCTATCAAAGAATCAACCATCACAAAACCAACAAATACTTCCACTGCAAACATTGACACTATCGCTACTACAACTACTACTACTGCCACAGCCAAATCATCATCATCGTCATCTACAAAATCATCATCATCGTCATCAACAAAAAAGAAAAGTAAAGAAAAACACACTGAAAAAGAAAATGAAGCCATGGATTGTTCCATTAATCTAAAACGGAGAAGGGATAGTGGGGACTCGGTAGCTGGGGAGGGGGAGAAGAAACATATTAAGGGACCAACACAAGAAACACAAACACAGTCCCAAACACCCTCCCAACCTCAACAAAAGGGCAAAAAAATTGAGAGACCAGCCCAAATCATTCCTCCCCCACAAAAACCTCAAAATACCCCAGCACATTTCTCTGACTTCCCACTTTCCCCCAAATCACCTTCACTGTCACCTATCAAAACACCCAGACAACTTGTAAGCTCACACTCGTTGACCAGAGAGTCACCGACAGAAGAAGCAGCAACATCATCATCACCATCAACACACCAAAAACCTAGGTCACTGTCGGCTTCAAACGAAGCCCGACGCATACCACTATTGTCAAGACATACTAGAACCTCAAAATATGGACCATATCCTTAAAAAAACATTGAAACCATTATCATCTCTCAAAAGCATAAATGGCAAAGACATAACAAACCCATACTTGTTTAAAAATGCTACAATGGTGACCACATTCGTCCGTTCGGCTGGACCCCGAACCAAAGAGCTCTGGCACTTTCTTGAGGGGGCCAGTCGAGCGGTCGTAATGTTGGCGGATTTGCGCCACCAAAGTTTTAAAAAAATTGCTTCCTTTTTGTGCGGGCAGGGTCCCGATCTTAGTTCACCCGTCCTTCTATAGGTCCCTAAAGTTGCGGTACCCCGTGGATGTCGGGGGAATTACCAGGGACGACCGAGTAAGTACTGAGCTCGGCACCGGATCCCTGCGTCAGGCCATCGGCATCCTTACCCCGAAGGATTTCCGGCCCGTAGTCGACGATGAGTAAGGTAAGTGGGATTGATGGCTCTAAACCTTGCTACTTTGAATGTGAGGGGATTGAGGGATCCGGGCAAGTGTACGCGCTTGCTTGGTGAACTTAAAACTCTCGGTGTAGATGTTGCTGCAGTGCAGAAAACCCACTTCACTTGCGGTGCCGACTGTCGTGTGCTGGAAAGCGATTTTAACGTTTTCTCAGCATACGGCAGCCGTACCAGCGTTGGGGTTTCTTTGCTAGTTGGACGCAGCCTTGATGCTGATGTTGACGTTGTTTTTGCAGGTGACGGGGGCCGACTGGTTGTGGCCGATGTTGCCGTTAAAAGTTTCAAGTTTTGTCTGGTTGCGGTTTATGCGCCCAATATCGTTGTGGAGAGGGTTTCCTTTTTTCGTCGGTTGGCGCCGTTCCTGGACGATACGAAGCGGCTAGTTTTAATGGGTGATTGGAATGCGATCCTTGATCCCAAGATAGATAAGGTTGGGCGGGGAGCTAGGCGTGTGGGAAGGTGTGAAAGCAGCCTTGCCGGCCTCAGGACTCGTCATGACCTCGTCGACAGGTTTCGTCTTGATCACCCAGGGCGGGAGATGTGGACGTGGCTAGATAGTTCGCCCTCTGCCAAAGTAGGTTCCTACTTGGACAGAGTGTTAGTGAGACGAGCTGACATTGATTTTGTTAGTTGTCCCACGTTCCACTTGATAGCGTGGACTGACCATAAACTTGTTAGAGTCAGTCTACGGTTAGCAAATAGGCCTAGTCTGGCCGGTTACTGGAAGTTCAATACCTCCTTACTGGAGATACGGGACTTCCGGGATCGGCTGGAATCCCTAATTCAGCGGGTGTTAGTGGGGGCGGTTACCGGGAATGGGTGGTGGGGATCTCTTAAACATAGGATTAGAGATTTCGCTACCAAGTACGGTCGACAGCTCAACTTAGATAGGACCAAGGAAGCGAAATCTATAGACGATAGACTTTCCCGGGCGGTGGCTGGGGGGACTCCCTAAACGTAGAACTAGCTAGGGGGGACCTTGAGCGCGAGAGTAGCGAGCGCTACAAGGGATACGTAGTTAGATCTAGGTTAAAGAGAGTTCTCAACGAAGCTGTGAAAACGAACGCGACTGTGCGTGAAGAAGAAGTGCGAAGGTTCCCCGATCGGTATATCGGTTCTGTCAAGGTCTCGGATGGGCGACTGCTGCGATCGGGTCGTGAGATTCGTGACGCCTTTCGGGCGCACTTTCGGGATCGCTTTGCCCGCTGTACTGATCTCCCGCTCCGGGAGTTTCGTAGCTATCTTGCCGACTTCCCCCGCCTTGGGGTGGCTGAAGCGGCTAGCTGCGAGGGTGTGGTTACTGAATGCGAAGTCCGTGACGCGTTGAAGCAGGTCGGCCTCAACAAGTCGCCGGGACTTGATGGTTTGCCCTACGAAGTGTACTTGAGGATGTCGCACATGTTTGTGCCTATTCTGACGGATATGTTCTACCATTGGTTCGCCCAGGGAGCCACCCCTAGTAGCGTTACCAAGGGCGTGATCACATTGCTGAAGAAAGGTGGCAGGCATGTATGGGAGGGCTTAGATGATTACAGGCCCATAACTCTGCTTAACACAGAGTTAAAGATTTTGGCCCGGGTCTTAGCGAATCGTTTACAGCTTGTCATTAGCGATCTGATCGGCTCTGAGCAGACCTTTGCTGTGAAGGGAAGATCGATCCAGGACAACCTGCACTTGATTCGCGAGGTCCTAGAGGGGATAGAAGACGGCACCGAGGCCGCGCTGATCAGTTTAGATCAGTCCAAGGCCTTCGATAGGGTTGACCATCGGTTTTTGGCGACTGTTTTGGAGACTGCCGGATTCAAACCGGAGTTCCGCAGATGGATTAGCATGATGTACAACAACCCTCAGGCAGTGGTGCAGGTGAACGGAAGGCGTTCGGGGATGTTCGCGGTCGAGCGTTCGGTCCGGCAGGGCTGCCCGTTGTCTCCTCTTCTCTATGTCCTAGCTTTGGAGCCCCTGCTCCGTAGGCTTAGGGATAGGACGACAAATCTGGCCCTGCGCGGTGTCCCTTTTGCTGGCCCTCTTACGGCAAGGGTTTCCGCGTTCGCCGATGATATCACAGTGTTTGTATCCCGCCGCCTGGACATAAAGGCTGTGAAGAAGGCGGTTAGCGAGTACGAGCGGATTGCAGGAGCCAAGGTCAATTTTGACAAAAGCGAAGGTTTGCAGCTCGGTGCTTGGAGGGGTAGCAATACTCTTCCAGGGCCCTTCCGCTGGAGTGACGGACCCGTCCGCATCCTCGGGGTGTGGTTCGGGCCCGACCTCCAACTGGAGCGAAATTGGTCGGAAGTACAAGCCAAGGTGAATGCTCAGGTGGGAATCTGGCTTTCAAGGAGGTTGTCCTTAAAGGGTAGGGCAGAGGCGTGCGCCGTGTACGTCTTCCCCTTGATCCTTTACCGATTGGCTGTACTTCCTCTGCCTAAGGTAAATCGGTTGGCGCTGCAACGATCCCTCTCCAGATTGCTCTGGGGAGGTGCAAGGCCGATGGTCCGTAGGCAGGTCTGTATCCAACGTACACGCAACGGGGGTCTAGGTATGCCTGATCTGGAGAGCCACTGGCTTGCTGAAAGACTTGCATACTTGGGCAGAGCCTTGACGGGGGACGCAGTGTGGAGACTGAAGGCGAGTCGGACTTTTCCTCGCCTAAAGTCAGACCCAAAGGCTGAAGGTCGACGTAGGCCTTTGGGCGAAACACTGTTTGTCCGCGAGTGCCGAACGGCCCTTCGTAACCTTCTTGGGTCCAGTGACCTTTCACGGCCTCGAAAAGAACTATATCGGGAGCTAGTGGTGGGTTCCGCTTCTGATCCTCTCAGCGAGCGGCGCGGCTGGACGACGGAGGAGATTCGCTCTCATTGGAATTGGGCGCCGGGATCGAGCTTCTTGAACAACTCCGAGTTCTCGCTCACCTGGCGACTTGTTCGAAATGCGTTACCCCTTGTCGGCTTGAACTACAAAGCGGGCCTGGCAGACATGCCCGATTGCGCTCGCTGCGGCAGTGGTTTGGAAGAAACGGCTGAGCACGCCTTCTACTACTGCGAGCGAGTTCGCCCATTTTGGGATCACGTCGGCGAGTGGACGGCTCGCATCGAACCCAAACAGCTCGTGCTGCTCGACGTTGGTTACGTCGTGGACAACGTTCTTCCTCCGTATCAGGGTGAGAAGTGTGTGGTGTTTCTCGCGATCCTAGCTGTAGCTAGAATGGTGATTTGGATGACGCGAAACAAGGGATTGTATGACGATGCAAACTATTCTCATCGTGATCTGATTTTGTATTTTCGGCATCAGCTGAGGGTCAAAATCAGATGCGATAGAAAACGCTTGGATCGCATAACATTCAGCAAAAGGTGGGTGAATGCAGCGAGCCTGGTCGTGCGAAAGGGGGCAACGTTGGAGTCATCCTTCCCTCCTCTGCCGGCTCATGGCGTCTACGGTACGGGTCCTTAGGGACCCCAACCCTGGTAAGTAGGACTGTTTTTTTTCCCCTTGAAACCTAGTTAGCAGTATGTTTGTGAGTCATTGTCCCCGGCATCTAGTTGTTAGTTCTCAAGATCTTCCCCATCCCCATTATTTTTCGACCTCAACCCGTATCCCAGTCCACGTTTTCTGAAGATCTTGAACATTCATATGTATAAAAATCATATCACCTGCTTGTATCAACCCATACCGCGCCCGACCCCTTATTTCTTTTACCCCGGTAGATTAGGATTCCTGTCCCACCTAGGGTAGGTCCGGCTTGTTTTCGGTTCTTTCGCCCCAGAAAACAGTCGGCCTCCAATTTTATAGACGGGGGGATGGGAGGGCAACCAAACGGGGGATTTTCCCTTTGTTTTTGTATATATTTCGGGGTTTTTCTCCCATTCCCATCACATTCATTGTAAATAAATCATACTTGTAAATAAAATCATTCATTAATCTCGGGATTTTAAGTAGGACTTCTTCATAGAGCAAATGTGGTATTTTGGTGATTGCAGCGCGCATGACGATGGAAGAATGGCTATATATTGTATTGTTGAATGGGTCGGCGAATGTGGCTAGCGAGGTCTCCTTAGTTTATATAGAAAAGTATGACCGCTCCCTTCCCCTCCCCAAAAATTTCAAGGCCTTGTGCCTTCTGTATATTTCATACAGAAATAAAGCAGGCTAGAAGGTGAAGAGCAGCTTCTTATAGGAATAGTATTAGAGCGTTGGAGACTGGAGGTCGCACTAGATCACCTTACTTGCTACCGTAATAACGGAAGCCAATACTATCGTTGGACTATATCTTTATTCTGTATTCATTAATCCTATGTTCTTGTCTACTAATAGTCTCTCTATTGTATATACTTTTTCCTGAGAATATATCTCTATTTCCTCTCATATCGTGGTTTGTACTTTATTTAATATTACAAGCGTTCACTAACCAGAACGCAACACTCACATAATCAATGTTCATGGCAGGTTATCTCTCTTCTTTACTTTTTTGTGTTAATTATCATTAGATCTGGTCTTTTGACGGGGATTAAGTGATATATTTGTATCTCAAAATCCCAGAGGTTTGTGTGTCTCATTCTCCAGGATGGATTCTGCTTTGTGCATGTGCCATTTGGTAATATGCTCAAATTTCAATATCTTGCACAATTCCCAGTGGGTCACCTTCCCCGCCGCGTCGTGTCTAGTCTTATACTCTTTCTGAGCTAATTTTCTGCATTCGTTTATTATGTGATTAATGGTTTCATCTCTATCCACACATAACCTACAGTTGTCATTCTGCTGCACCTTATCTATTATCGCTTAAACATAATTGAGCCATATGGCATTATTTTGTGCTGCTATTAGAAGAGATTCAGTTTCTTTCTTAAAGTTTCCCTTTCTTAGCCATGTCCAGGTCTTCTCTTGTGAAATGTTGCTGGTTCGTCACTTGAAATATTCATACAGTTATTAGAAGAGATTCAGCTTCTCTCGTAAGGTTTCCCTTTCTGTCCAAGTTTTCTTGCGTGAGATTTCGCTTGTTTGTCGCTTGAAATATCCATACAGTTGTTTTTTCTCTTCATTTCTTGGTATTGTTATTCTGTTGCTCACTGTGTTGTTTGTGTTCGCCGTAAATAGTCTTTCTTTGCTCTTTTTTTTTATTTAGTCCTCGAGTCGTCGTATCGACGCTATCTTCAATGCTGGCGTATACTCTTCCTCCTTCTTTTCTTGACACATATCGTCTCTCTTTATCATATCTCTGATGTAAGGCCTTATGCATTGTCATTAGTTTTCGTTATCTATCATTATTATTATTTTGCTATGCCACCGTTTTACCTTCTCACATCGATTTAACAAAAGCATCATTGCAAAGAACATATAAATTATTAATACAGTTTCTATGTACAGATCTAATAAGTAATTTATCCGATTTTTTCCACAAATGCCCCTTTATTTCTCTTTGTAAACATCTTTTTGAAATTATCCAATTCAATTATAAATTTTTTAGATTATTGTTATTTTTTATTAGATTAGACAATTCGTTCCAAAAATATATTACTTTATTAGTAAAAAAAATCCAATTAGTTTTTGGAATCTTCCTTTCCAGTTCAAGGAGAAATATTAGAAATAAAAGATAAACAAACTTCTCTCATGATAAGAAATTCCGTTATTTTGAAAGATTAAATTAAACCACCTCTCATTCTTCTTTCTAGTGGTTAACCCTAATTTTTTTCTAATCTTGTAACTGTAATCTTTTACTCTTTTTATTAGTTTTGTCACTCATTTTTTATGCTCTCTAATCTCAATATGTAAACATTGGCAGCCAGGCTTGAGTAAAATATTCTATAATCTTATTAGGATTTTATATATTTTAAAAATATTTGCCTCCCTAGAAATAATATTTCTAACCAGCCAATTATTTCATTTGCCCTCGATACAATAGATAAAATGTGATTATCAGTTTTGAATGTATCATCAAAATGAACCCTATATCGCATGCCTTACCTACTTTTTGATTTCCCTGTTGCTTAATTCATATTCAACTTGAATATTTTGGGGTTCAATATGTTGTTCTTTACATTTTTCCAAGTTAAATTTTAATTTCTAAATATCTTCCCAATATGACAATTTATTTAGATCCATTTGTGTCATTTCTTTTGATCTTACAAGTCGTTTGAAATTATCAGCAAATGTGGTTCTATTATTGATCTTATATCATTAGGTAAATCATTTATGAATATTAAAACAGAAGTTCCAGTACGGATCTCTGAGGACCACCAGAGGGTATACGAGGATCATTAAATAAGTTTCCAGACTTTTTTCGTATGGGCACTTTTATTGATAGTACACACATGAAACTGTAGTCCCCTTCGAAGTAATCTCCTCCAACGGCAATGCACTTCTTGTACCGTTACAACAACTCTTGTGTGAGCTTGTCAATGACCTTCGTCACAGCCTCTTTCATCTCTTCAATTGTCTCATAACGACAGCCTCTGAGCTTAGGGAATAAACAAAATTCACAGGGAGCAAGGTCTAGACTTTAGGGAGGCTGAGGAACTGCCTTGATGCCCATCTTGGTCAAATAGTCTGTGACAAGAATGGAGTTGTGGACTGGTGCATTGTCCCGGTGGAAATGCCACTGACCCGATTTGAAGAGTGCCGGCCTCTTCCCCTGGAATCTCTTCCTGAATTCCCTTAAAACCTCAACATAGTAACCCTAACCCTAAGCCTTTGGCCTATCAACTCTGGTGTATTGACTTCCTTACTCCTCCCACACCTCTCATCCTCCCTCACAGACTCCCTGCCTTCCTTGAATCTCTTATGCCACTCAAAAACTGATGCTCGATTCATGCAAGATGTTCGAAAACCAGTCTGAAGCATTCCATGCGTTTCTGTGGCATTTTTTCCAAGTTTAAAACACAATTTTATTGCGTATCGCTCTTCTAAAGTGTCCTCACGTCCAGATTGCATTTTTGAAATTCACCAGATGTGAGAATCAGGCTTTAGTAGAGTGTATTCCAATTCTTGCTGTAGCTGTTCATTTGAACCTGAAATCATAAAAATTGGTCAATCATCTCATAAAATGTATAGCAATAACATACTGAATTTTCTAGAGTCTACGTCAATTTTAAATACTTGTACAAAAAAGTCTGGAGACTTATTGAATACACCACGTATAATATGCTTCAGAATAAGTAAGAATAAAATTTAACATGTAATTTCAGTTATTCAAAAACTTTACACAAAATACATGTTAGAGAAATTGGTCGGTAAATACTTTCTGAAAATATAATTTTTTTTGTTTTTTCGTAGAAGCATTAGAATTGCTGTTTTTCAAATATATGGAATCATTTCATATTCTATACATTTCTCAAACAATTTACTTATTTCATTGATAAAGCATTTATTTGATGATAAGTACTTTATTTTAGGATGTATTTCATCTGGTTCCATATTTTTTACTAATATCCAACTTGGATAATAATAGTTTTTACTCATATTTTTACTTCATAAGTTTGACTTCCAAATTTATTTGTTTCCGTGTTTTTGTCACGTAACGCAAAACTTAGGTTTTTTTATAAGTTCCTATTGAAACACTTCTTGCCATACTACCTGTGTCCAAAACTTATTATATTTCAGCTTATATATATATATATATATATATATATATATATATATATATATATATATATATATAAAGTTACGCCGAAAACTTTTGTTCATCGTATTTCCCGCCTTTGGTTTCTTTATTATATCGGAAACATTGTTCATTGTGGATAATTCGAAGCCTTTCGTTCGATCGACACACGTTCTCATAACAAAAACGACGATGGCATCATCATCTTTGAATTTCTTGTGACATAATAGAAACGATACACAACAAACAGCGTAGGATGTTATGTAATTAAAGGTATTATTTGCATGCCTTAATACAACCAAATAGGTGCTTAAATATTTGAATATCATATATGTCTGATAATAATTAGGTCTGTACGTTATTGAACGGGGACACATTTAACGACCATCCTCTGAAAATTGCACAAATCATTGATAGTGAACTTAATCTCCGTATTTTTGTGCGTATCAGTATTTGTTCCTTTGTGTATTAGATCAATCATTGTTTAAATCTGAATGTTTGTGTGTTTTGAGAAGAATGCCTGTCTCTTCACGTCTGTGAGTATAAAGGGAAGTAATTTTTCTGCGAGAGAGAGGGTGATTCGTAATTGTGTCTGTGTGTATGCGTGCTATTTTACACGGTCAAAGTAAAAGCGTGCTAAAACGACTTTTGAAAACATTAGGGATCAAAGACAATGAAAGGTGCGTGCGTGTGTGACCACAGTATGCTGACAAGTGTTTCTTTATAAAAGTCACATACAAAAAAGAAAAGAAAAAAGTTATGTTTTTTGTGGTCAAGGTTTGATAACAACCCTATTAGCTATGAAGTTAATTCCTTTTACCTGGAAACATTATGTATGAGTTTAAGATGAAGAGAAAATGAATAAAATAGGAAATAAAATAGAGAAACAAGCTGAAATAGAAATAAAAGAGGGAAAAAAATCAGTTTTTGTGCCGGTGTGTTCGACTGGGAAACTGGGAATGATATCTCTTATTGTGCTTGAATAAAAATGCGGGTTGTGAAAGTACACTTTTCAGTGTTTGAAAAAGAAAAAAAAAGTTTAATGTAAAAACGTGAAGGTATGAACGAGAGACAGTCGGAGAATTTGAAAAGTGTACACGAATCAAATGTAACTTGGACTTTTTCCACAATCTTTCATGAGTAGTATTGTTTGTAAGTTACTGTGCTTACATAAAGTAACTACTTGGAAGGAGAAGGTGGAAACTAGGTATTAATGTACTTTTTTTTCATAGTCAAATTAGCACATTTTTGGATGTTTTGATGCAAAGTAAGTGTAAATTTCGCTATTCTCTGTCACAAATTAATGTGAGGGTGGACACTGTTGAGAAGAAATGGTCTGACGATATCCGGATAAATAGAAAGAAAAGAAAAAACAATTCGTGAAGTGGATTGGGATGAAGATATATTGAGAATAATTGTAAAGAAACTGGCAACAGGACTCAAAGAGAAAAGGTTTTCGTACAATAATAATAAATAAACTTAAAGACATCAACAATTGAGAAGTTCAAAGAAAGACTCAGGAAGGAATAAATAAAAAAAAAAAAAAGATTGAGAGTAGAAGAATCCATTCTTTAATGATGAAATGAGATGTCGATCAACATTCTGTCCCACAGATAAAGAATTTTTTTTTTTGTAAATAATATGAAAATGCAGTGACAGAAGGGGAAAGGCAAAAGAATCTAGAAATCTCAGTCAATTAAGAAAATAAAAACAAATTTTGTAGAAAGCAGAAAAATATAACATTCTGAACTGATCGAATCTTTTTTCTCCTTCAATTTCCTTTTTCTCTTGCAACTTCCTTACAGCAGTTAATCGTCTGCAAATGGCTTGAGGATTTTGCTGTCAGTTGAAACACACTATCACCTTTTTTTTTTTTTTTATTGTATAGTTTGGCTTTTTATGTCTAATTCAAACTGACACTTATTTACGAGTTTTGTGGTCAGTCAACTACATTGGGTTGCGAGTGTATATATATATACGTGTGTGTGTTTGATAATGTTCATTTTATCTCTTGCGCACAAACACACACTCATAGTGTTTGTAAAGAGAGAGATGTCAAATACACTTGTAACACAACGTGTATATTTTTATGATATATATATATATATATATATATATATATATATATATATACTCACACGTTATATTTCAGGTATATGTGATAATATCTCTTAAAAACTTGCAATTCAACAGTTTTTATATTATATTATATATATATATATGTGTGTGTGTGTGTAGAAATATACACGTTGAATTACAAGTGTATGTGATAATCTCTCTCCCTTCTTTCTTTCCAAGTTGTGGCTGTGTCAGTACTATTGTATGAATGCACCACTTGGACTAGAACGAAACGCTTAGGGAAAAAGGCTAGATTGGAACTACGCAACAATGCTAAGTACTGTTTCGATCAAATCTTGGAAGCAACACCTCCCAAAACAGGTGTACGGCCACTTATTTCCCATCTTAAAAACCATTCAGGTAAAACGAACAAGGCATAGGGAGCACTGCTGGAGAAGTAAGGACGAACATAAACGACGTTTTTTATGGATTCCTATACATGGATGCACCAATGTAAGCAGATCAGCTTGAACTTACATCAATTCTGAGCGGACACTGGGTGCTGTTTAGAAGAACTACAAGGAGCGTTTGATAAGAATCGATATATATATATATATATATATATAGAGTGTGTCTGTCTGTCTGGTAGGGAACTCCATACTGTCAGCGTGACCTGAAGTTGATATATAAAATGTACAGAGATGAAAAAAAACATGGTTTTCATAGGATGATTCTCACTTCTAATCGTCGGATAGTTTTATCCACATAGCGTCACACTGACAATTGAAGCGATGAATAAGCTTTATTGGGGGATAGGCAAAATATCCTTTCGAATGGAAGAAAACGCACATTTAGTTGTAAAGACGGTACGTTCTAGTGTAGAAGTGAGGATTGTCCAAAATGTCCCGGGTTCTCTTCGTAGACATGCACAAAAAAAACATCGGGTATTCACGGACGCATGAGTCTGCCATTACTGAGCACTTGTTGAATATAAATACATACCAAGTCAATTATCCAGAGGAATTCTTTGTTCTGACTAAGCAGTACCTCAACATCTTGGAAGCTGTTGTGATTAATACACAACGTCCGGCTCAGTAGACAGAGAAAGCTAAGACAAAATAAAAACATTCTGGGAATCGTTTATTTGATCTAAAGTATGATTTTTTTTCTTTCCTCCGAATTGTAAGATCCTTTTCTTTTAAACCCTTAATTCCCTTCATTTTGCCGACAATTGATTTTGAAGAAGTGTCGGCCGAAAGGCGCCTAAGTTTTATATTTGTCTTAATCGTTATTAAAATCATGTTACCTATATAAAAAATATCAGTGTTAAAACATACATGTTAGGTTACGGGTGTATGTGATCTTATATATATATATATAAATAGATTTTGTCAAGTTTGCAGCTGTTTAATGTTTTAGATTCTGTACTCGCGTTGTTACCGAGGTTTACAATATGCCGACTGCATCCTCTTCATAAGGAGTGTTCTGTAAATGACACTAAACTACATCGGTTGTGAGTCTCCAGTACCTCTTGTCATTACTCCCAGGTCCACTCTAACCTGGAGTGTCTTGCGTATGGTACTAAACTGCACCTGATAGCGTGGCTAAAGTTCTGGAGCTCTGGGGAGTGTGGCGTACCCTTTTATTGCTATTTTTCTCAGGTCTACTCTGACCCAGAGTCGTATCTGTTAGGGTTTCATTTATCGGTCGAATAGATCAGCTTGAAAATTATTCGTATTGGATGAAAAGGCTTGAAACAATATAACTTTGCGCCAACAAATAATTGTTGTTATCATATTTACCAACTCCTCCGCTCGGGCAGGATATAAAACAAGGTCAATTTTTAAGCGGAGTTTAACATGTTTGAATTCAGAGTTTTTCTTCTAGACTAATTGCTTCACCAAGGCTGAAGAACCCAGTCTGCCCTACTATTTACCTATAGCTGGAGGGAGAATAATTGGATTCATACCTTTCCCAAGAGTATTAGTGCTATGTGAAATGCAATAATTGTTGTTATTGAATGGGAATAATTGCTTGATGCCATATAGTTTGTGTAAATTGAATTAAAGAAAACTTACTTGATTGTCGTATAACTGTGTGCAAGCAAATGATAATTTTGATAGACGAAAAAATTACGACTAAAAAAATACAAATAGTTTTGATTACAATCAAATTTCAGTCTTAAATAATCCATAAGGAATTGATATGTCGTTAAATAGACCAAACCAAAGACTATGTAAGTTGCATGACTATATTTAAATCTTATTCACTTTGTATGTTGAGATGTACACGTGTTGTTCTCTGTATATGTAAGTATTTGAGTGTGTACATGTGAATGTAAATAAATGTATATCAAAATAAAACTTTGTATGTTAATGTGAATATGTTTTTGAATCTTTATATTTCTCCATGGCATCTTTAGAACTTTGTGTGTGTGACATAAAAAGTTATAGAAAATTACTTTTTGAGTAATTTCCTTCTATATGTAGACACATTTTGTTGTGTATCATAATGTTTTTGAAGATTTGTGGGCATTTATGTAGCTATCGTTCTCTTTTTCTATCTCCCTCTTCCTTATTTCTCTTTCAGCTTTTCTTTTTCGTCCCCTATTTCTTCTGTTCTTTTTTATACTTGTTTTTCTTATTTTTTTTCTCTTTTCCTTTCTCTTTCTTCGTTTCTTTTCTTCTTTTTCAGGCACATTAGTTTTTGTAATAAATCAACATCGTCTTCTCTTGTGACAAACCGTTGTTATCATTATTTTCCCAATCACGAACAACGATAGTTTTCTGTCCAATCAGCCGACACCAACTTTTTATTCATATATATTCTTCTTAACCTTGTCTAATGCGCAACGAAATTTTCGTTCAGATTCACAGATCCACACGACTTATTGTATTCATTTTTATCTTCAAATCCCTAAAAAAATGTTGATCCTGCCTCAGATTCATTACAATTTCCCGGCACCATCACATGATTTGTGGTTGGGATAGGCGTTGTTTTTGGATCAGCAAGGAGACTTGTCAGTAAAGATGCGTCTTTCGCAAACACCTGATCATCTTCCCTTCTTCGTTCTAACTTTTCGCAAATTCCCATAAAAACCGAATCAGTCTTGTACAACTTGAAAAAAAAAGTAATTGTTAATGATATTTGCACCAATTTAAGTGTTCATTTAGAAAAGAAACGAAAAAAAAAAATTTTCGAATTCATATCTTTCTTTAATAAAATGACTAAAAAAATTGACTCTCTTTCCTGTTTATTAACCCGACCCCTCCGTGTCTAGCAGAATATGATGTAAGGTCAATTCTTAATTGTTGCACAGCTCATTTGAATTCAGTTTTCTTTCTCCTAGACGGGTTGCCTAAGCAATCTTAAAGATCTCACTCTGCTCTATTATTTACCTATAGCTTTGGGGAAAAACAGATGGATTCATGCCTTTTTCAAGGACATTAGCGCAAGTGAAACGCAAACAGTATCGTCTAGGATTCCTATAAGTAATGATGTGGTTCTTCTTTTTCTGATGAAATGAAATATATATTTTTGATCTAAGTGTCTTATATGGCAGAAATTTGGGTAAATTTCTAAACTTTTTATTGAAGTCACGATTCACTTTTAAATGACGTACAAAGCGATAAAGAATACTTAGAATTGCATAAAGTTTAACGGTTCTTATTCAAAAAGGATTACAGGATATTTGTGTCAAAAAAATGGGTGGGGATTGAAAACAACCTACATTTTCGCAATATTGTATGGAATGAGTTGCTGTTTGACTGGCTCGAAGCTTTGAACCAAACCAAATTTGGTAGAAGGCTAAAAAGAGTCGCACGTGAAATAACGGTTATTGTCGTAGGAAATAGTTGGTGAGCCAAGTTCAAATCCTAGTCGAAGTTGTTTACGTTTCAGTTAGCACTAACGCTCTCGGGAAAGCCATCAATCCACCCCCACCACAATTGGGAAATAGAATAGGTTGAGTTGTTGGTACAACTGGTTTAGGAGAATTCAAAGTAGCTTTAATCCGTTTAAAAATAGTGTTTAAGTTGTATCGTGCTCGTGTTAGATGAGTTCTTAACAAATCCTAAAAGATATAAAGTTTTATTAATTTATTTTCAAAAACCAAGTCCATCTTTTTCGTTCAGTCTTTGTAGATTCAGCGCAATTAGTAAATAAACTGACCAACAGACTTGAGGTCTTAGAAATTCAAATTTTGCTTTTAGATGCAAAAGATGTCAAAAAAACAAATCCGCTGAGAATCTGTTGTCCATTTCTAGAACAGAATCTTATGTTGCTCTTTAAGTTGGGACGTGGCCTATTGTCTGCAGTTGACACCAAAATGAAGGCGTTTTTGGAATTAGCAACATTAAAAACAGTCGTGTCAAATTTCTGATGACTAGAGGGTACCTTGTTTATTTTATGAATCAATTCGACTATTAATTTTTATTTTTTTTAACCACATTTGATGTATTCATCAAACTTCTACAGATGCATGTTCTATCCAGTAACCTTTGAAAATTTTTATATATGAATTTCATCACCTCTGTGTGTTTAGAAATAGTTGCTCGTATTCCAGTTAAGATTACTAGAAATTCATATGAGGATTACTAGGTGTAACATACTCCCGAGAAGGCTGGAGAACACATTGGCTGAAACATTGTGTGAAACACAAAGGAGGATGTAGTCATTTGAATAATAAATAGAATAATGACAAAGTTTTCTTTTAGAATTTCAAACATAGACTAATTCAATTTATAAACAAACACGCTTTGGTTTCACATGAAACTTTTATATATGCAGTTTTCGTGGAACTCTAATCTACAACTGATGATTAAGACAGGATTATACACAAATTTCAAATATCAAAATTTTCTTCAAAATACCAGATTAATAATATAATATAATCGATTAATTTAAAGAATAGGGTTCGATCCACCTACTTCGCTGATTGTTTAACAGAATTGCGAATTCTACCAAACAACGCCTCTTCTCACACTTGGGCCTGTTGTTAGTTTTTTTTCTTTCTTCTGGAAATTTTATTTTTACAATTTAAAAAAGATTGATATTTACAAGCAATAAGTTTTTTTTTTTTTTTTGTTTTTCAGATAAGGAACTGAATTATTGAATAAATTGGCACAGATTCATTTAGTCTCTGTTCTTTAAATATTTTTCCACTTAAGTTGTTATCATTAATCTTTTATGTTAAATTAATTGCACTGTTAACGGAGGAATAATCGAAAATTCAAATTTAAGAATTACTATATTAATTTTATCACAAAACTATTGAGTTTTCCAAATTGGTTTATTCCATCTATAGAACTTTTTAAAAATTGATATATTTCTATTTTTCATCTTGCTAATGTCTTAGAAATGAGGTGGTATATTTTACTTATCTTAAAATGAAATTGTGTATGCGTTATTTTTGGAAGGTCCTCATGCTAATTAGTGAAGAAAAGTTTTAAAATATTTCCGTCAAATTCCGATTGGTATTGGATGAAAAGGCCGTTTTACCAACATTAAATACTTGGGTAGTTTCACTGTGGTTTTCTTTTCTTTTTAGGAGTGGGGGTTAGTCATGTTTAATTGCAGAAGGGCATCCCATATTCTCCTCGCATTTGAGATTAAACTTCGAAAACCAACAATCAAAAGTGATTTAGTTGTTTGGCCACAAAAGTGATTCTCTTGTGACCAAACAAGTTGTGTGTATGTGTGTGTGTAAGAGAGAATGAATGAATTTTACTTTTTAACTTCACATTCGAAACACTGTAACACTTAGAATTAAAACTGAGATGAGAATAAATATAATAATTGGAAAAAGACTTATAATTTAGCAAAATGACAATTCTGTTACTCTGTTCATTTTTATCATAGTTTCTCCTCATTTCGTTTTATATATGTGTATACATAGGAGTCTTTGCATTTAACAATAAGATCATACCTATTCGTATGTAACAATCATTGGATACAATGTATGTACGAGCGTGTACACACATTTTTAAATAGATATCTTTGTGTTTAAGTGGTTTAATCTGACAAGTAGACTTTTTCTTGTTAAATCCTACGTATGACAGATTTTGTGATAAGAAAGAAATGACTTGTTCATTGTCAGCTGCTACGTCTATTTCCACACTCTAACAAAACGACTCCACTCCATCCAAATGAGAAAATCTGATAGCCGTAAACAGGAAGAAGAAAACTTATCAGATCGTGGACGCAGATGTGCCTGCGGACCACAGGGTGAAGACGAAAGAAAATTTTGGAAAAGTGGGAGGACTTTACTGTGGAACTAAGAACATTGTATAACGTCAAGATTAAAGTCGTAGCCAAAATATTTGGATCACTTGGAACCACGCAAAAATACAAAAGTCGATATTAAATGATAAACTTGTGAAAACATCTAGACTTTCCAAACTACAACGTTGCTGGAGTCTATAAGACATACTGTCACTTGATACCAGGCAACAATCATCAGATATGTAAGAATATACAAATTCATAAAGGAGAAGAAACAACAACAACAACAGTAATAATAATTATTATTATTCAATGACCAATGACTGTTGTTAATGAATGTGTGTGTGTGTGGAAGGGTTAGGGTTTCTGGCATAATATAGGCAGATGCATCTTAAAATTTGGAATTTCGTGAGACATACTTTGGTGTGTAAAGTTTTTCCAAAAATATAAGCCCAGTCATATTATACAGGATGTGTTTGTGTGTAGACTTTTGTGTCAGAGTATTTATATCGAGAGATTATTAATCACCCACAAAAAATGTTGGATTTTTTTTTATCTCCATTTCTGTGTGTACAACCTCCAAATATCTCTGACGAGAAAAGATCATATACAACTCTATAGGTCATTAAAATCACGTTTACCAATAATAATAATAATAATAATAATAATAATAATAATAATAATAATGGAAAATAGAAGCAGTCAATTATTTAAACCTGCATCCTTCAGAATATTTTCTAAAATCCAATTCTTACAACTACCTCAATTGCATCTGATAAAAATCTAATTCAGTAGTCGATACAAATTAAAAAAAAAATATTTGAATGACAACGGCCAATTTTTTGGAAAAAAAACCCCATATCATGAAGAAGCAAGAAGACAGTGATTAGATTGAAGATGAGAAAGGGAAAGAATTATTCGTCGTTTTCTCCTTTCGGAGAGAGAGAGAGAGAGAGAGATGGGTGGGGCAAGAAAAGAGTAACATTTAAAGTAATTTGTGGCGGGTGGGGAGAGAATGATATACTTGGAGTAGCCTTTCATCTTCTCCAAGAAGAAGCGATGATGGAAATCTTTTATTTCAGTTTCTAACAACAGCAATTCAACTGCCGATGATTTGCTGACACTTGGGGAAATATGATCATTGCGCGATTCATAAAGGCGGGAAAAAGTAAAGGGGAAGCAACTCTGTCTTTCACTATTCCCCCTCCCTACTCTTTCCAGCTATCTGATGAAATCATGGAGGGCGGACGAAGGCGGCAATGATAAAGATTGGATAATAAGAGTCTTTTCTCGAATTTTTGGTTTTTCCCATGCCTCGCCTTTTAAAAATATTTTTCAACTTTCTTTTTCATCATCATCATCATCCTCCTCCGTGTTTATTCTATTTTTCTTCTTTATTTTCTCCACCAACCCCATTCAATAAAAAAGACAATAGAATGTATAACTTTATTCCCAGTTCTTAACCAAGCTAACCATTAATGTCAACCATTGATTCTTTAGAACCTAACTTTGTACTTTATTTCTCTTTACAGCCAATTCAGTCCATTTAATAAAACATCTTTATTTACGAGGCGACTCGCTGCGGCCAATAACAAGAGGCGCGTTTAAACTTTAATCACACATACCTTCTTTCTTGTAAACGATACCCTCCTCTCTCTGTAGAACACTGATTAGCAAACCAGTCGCGTAATCTAAATGTCAGTGAGTTCGATCCTCGCTATCTTCACCGTTTAATTTTATTTTGTTCTCTGTTAAATTAATCAGGATAGTGTCTTAAAAATGAAAAGTTGAGGGTGGGGAAATGAACAAGAGCTAATTGGTGTTTTGGCATTAAACAACTTCTTTCGCGCATTCCTAAAATTGTTATTAGAATAAAGTTTAAGAATTGGACTTTTCCTCCTCGGAGTGAAGTAGAGAGAGATAGGTGTGTGTGGGGGGGTCTACTTGGTGATTGAGATAATTATATACTTTTCACTAACGGTCAATTTTTGAATCTAGATAAAACAGACAGGCATGCCTTTTCCTCTTGAAAAACATTAACTCAACCCTTTTATTTTTTAATTCTAACCACGTCCCGTAAAGAAAGACTGGCAGATGTTTCTTGAAAAAGTAAGGCTTTGTATCAACCCTGTGAAGCTTATGAAAGCTTAGCGATTAGCTATGTCGAAAGTCTTGCATTCAGATCCAGATTTTAAAAAAGAGAGCTAGAAAGCTTATTCATTATTAAGATAAAAGAATTTTTTGTCGTTTAATTTTATTTTGTACCATATTCAACTGCATTTTTTTAAAATGGGGAAATGACGAAAATTAGAGAATTGATGTTCTGACATTGCTAGAAAGCCATTTTTTACACCAATCTTAAAATTGTTAGTTATATCAAGTTAAAGGTGTGGATATTTTCCTCGTGAATGAAATTAACTTGGAGACTGAGAGGTATGCGTGTGTGTTTGGCGATTGAGACAGTTACGTATTTCGGTGTTAGAGCCCAGATAAACGGTTATACTTAGAAATGCTGATTTTTTTTTTTTTTTTTGCTTTCAATTTTAATCCCTGTTGTCTTGTGATACTCTAAGCTTTAATGAGAGAGAGAGAGAAGTGCAGGGGGTTAGATGAAGTAGTTTTAAAAAAAAACCCTTGTAAAAAAAAGCCGGCAAAGACTACTCATTTTTAATATTTTATTTACTTATATGAATAATAATGTGAAAAGAAACATTGAGTTTAACGACGATTTCATGCCTTTGACTATGCAGGGAAAAAAGTATTAATGCTTTTATAGGAGGGAGACCTACTTTATTCTGACCGCCATGTTGGCAGAACTTAGCATACGCGGACTGGATCCCCTGAAGAGGATTAAGACCCTACACACACACACACACACACTCACAAAGGGTTGTCCTGGGTATGACACTAAATTACATCTGGTGGTGAGGCTCCAGTTTTGGAGATCTGCGGACTGTAGAGTATCTATTCATTTGCCGTTACCTTAGGTCTACTCTGATCCTGAGTGAATAGTTCGTTAGGGGAAGAGGAGTTCCTGTGGCGTAATAGCTAAAGTGCTGTACTACGGCCTCGAAGAAAGTGAGTTCGAACTACAGTCGCGCCATTGCGTACACTTTCGGACTAATATATTTGAGAAAGGTATGAACCCCCTTATCCCTCCAGCTATGGTTTAAATAGCATCACTGATGTTCTTCTACAAGGATGGCTTTGGCATTAAATAACCCACAAAGGTTGATATGTCCTTCAACAAAGAAACCAAAGTACTCGTTATGGTTCTATCTGTGGGTTAAATAAATCTGTATGAAAATTATTTGTATTAGATAGGAATACATTATACTATATAACTTAGTGTTGATGATTACTTAGCTATAATTATTTTTTAAGGATTATTCTTCTTATTATTATTATTAGTTCCTTGAAATCATGTAACTGATTGCAAACTAATTATTATTGAACAGAAATAATTACTTGAAACCAGATAATTGTGGATAAAATATTTGTATTTGGTATCGTGTAACTGTGCAAAAAAAAAAAAATCTTAACAACAACACAAAAAAAATATAAACGTACTCTGTACGAGCTTCACTGGCCTCTTAGCATAAAATAACCCCAGACAGGTTGATATGCCACTAAAATTAACTAATCAATTAATCAATCTTATATAGTTTGTTCTGAACTTCTGATGCAAATGACCAACTAAGAAAATATTATCTTCACTTCAGCCAATTTTTTTTATGTCATTGTAACAAGTTCCCACTATCAACACGATTAACTAGAAAGAAAAAAATCCGTTTCAATAAGGAAATTACTGAAGAAAATTTGATGTACAATCTGTTTCTTCTAACGAATTAATTACTTATCATGATCAACAGCCAAAATCTTTGATCTCATTTAAATAAAAACGTTACTATACACACTAATGTATAGGGACAAAGTGTTGTTATTTTCGTTGTGTTCAATCTGTGGGGTAGATTGTTCTCTTGGCTTAGGGGACAATCTTGTCATGGTTAATTCTTCTTGGTTAATCTCTTTTCTCCTTTGACAGAGTGAACTCACGACCAACGTTTTTAACCATTAAGTCATATGTTCTAGGTGTTTATATACACGTGTGTGGGTGTTTTTTTCTTAAGTAGAAAGGTGCTCAAATACTGGCCAGTAGAGCAGGATAAAACCTAAAATAGTTTTCTTACCTCCTCATATCAGTTTGTTTCATTTGTTTGCTAAAAAAATAAATACATGGGACTTAGTTATGAGATAGTGAGAAAACACACACACCCTCACACACCCTCTCTTAAATGTAAATGACTTTATTCATCGATAAATATTTCGTTTTTTTTTTAAATAAAACCATCATTAGGACAATGTTAATGTTGGTGAATAATTCAACAATAAATAAAATCATCCTCTGAATATCTTGTGTTTTTTTTTATATTTTTAGATTTACATATGTGTATATGTGTTTACCGTCAAATTTATTTCCATTTTCCCTCATATATAAGAATTTTTTATAAAGAATAAAAAACATGATTCAGGGCTGTAAAAAAAAATGTATTATTCTATTTGTCCATTTATCAGTGTAGGATGAAACACCGATCATGACCCATATTGATGTCATTGTACAGTGAAATACACACATGTATTTTTTAATGTACCAATATCTGTTTTTGTTTATTCAACCATGAATCACTATTTTAAGCTTTTTTCTTCAAGTCGATTTCCTTTTATTTACGCGCGTAATACCTGATTATTTATTTATGGATCGGTACATCTGCCTTGGATCAAAGTATAGTATTGGTGCACCCTGCCTCAGATCAATGTGTCTCTAATTCACCCTCCGCCTTGGATCAAAGTATTGGTGCACCCTGCCTCAGATCAATGTGTCTCTAATTCACCCTCCGCCTGGGATCAGAATCTACTGTACCTGTGAATATGACACGATTAAACATCGCTGAAAATTATCAGAATACAAAATAGGAAAATGAAAATTGTTTTTATTTAGATACGTATGAAGTTAATACTTCTCCAGATTATATTTATTTTTATTTAATATCTACGAGTACACAAACTACACTTTGATCCTCAGCGAAAGGTAAAAACCCACTGAAATGGGCGTCTTCAATATGACACTTATCTGCATTTGAGGGGGTGAGGTTCTAGTTCTGGAGCTCTAGGAAGTGTTTAGTACTCGTTCGTCGCCATTACCCCCAGGTCTAAGGCGCCTTTGGTGGTGTAATGGTTAGCAAGCTCGACTAGCAAACCTACACGAGTGAGTTCGAGTCTCATTGGGTGCCCCTTTCATATGGCCTTGTGCCACATCTAAGCAAAAAGCTTAGTAAATTACCATTACCCCCAGGTCTACTATAACCCGGAGTAGTAGTACTTGTTAGGGTCTCATCCATGAGTCAAATTCTAAATCATTAGTATTTGATAGGAATACTTGATATCATATATAACTAAACGCCAAAATTTCTTAAGAAACAAGACAAAAATGTAAATATGGATATACAATGTACGTATTTCCCTAACCTCTAAGCATGAAAATAACCGTAGATTGGTTATTATCAATCAATTTGGTCCTCAGCAAAAGTGCCGGAAAGCGACACTTTGATTTGAGACAAAGTACGCATATACTACATTCTAATCCTAGACGAACATACGAACTGGAAAACAAAGTAATTTATTGAAAAAGTTACACAATCCATTAGATTTAATTTTTAGTCTGTTGTTGGCAGTTCAACTGGAAGGAAAAACAAAACAAAAAACAAAATTAAAAAAAAAAAACGCAGACATCGAATTCTTAATTGGACTGAACTATGGTGTCGACAAATTTTGAATAGTTTTGTAGTTGTCTAATCTTTTCAGATTGACTCCCAATTGAACTGCAGCCCAATTCGAACCCGACGGCCACAGTTTGCAAAGGGGGTGGATATTTTAAAGGCATTAGAAAAAGAAGCCCATTGTAATTATCCTATTTAAATGATTATACGGAGATTAGCGCTTCAATTCGCCTCTTAAGTTTAGATATCCGTTTCGAGGAGTTGAGGCCCAGTTTTCAATAAAGATAAAGTTTCTTCTAATCTCTCTCTATCGTTATTCAAACTCTCCCACACGACCGGCTCCAAAGGCGAAAAAGTACGAAGCTCAGCTCTGGCGTTCCCAGTGGATACAACGCTCGGCTGCATCGAGGGGTAGGATGGGAAACATAACTTTTTTTTTAAATTCAAAAAATTAAGAAAAAAAAAAAATTTAATCAAATAATTAATTATTTATTTTTTTTACAAAACGGAGTGTGTGATATATATATATATATATATATATGGTGTCCCGGTTGGTCAGCGGGAATTAATGCCAATATTGAAAGCTAAAAAGAATTTTTTTTCTCATAGAAATAAAAATTTAACTTAATTATCCCTGCGGTATACATTTAGCCAGAAATTTGCTAATTGGATTACAGGTTCCTTTGGGGGGGGGGTAAATTTCGAAGAGAACTATGAGAAAATTGTGATTCTACACACACGCACACAATTATACACTTCTTACATCTCACTCTCTCTCTCTCTCTCTCAATAATACAAATTGTAGAAATGTTCCCCAAAAATGTATGCACATTTTTATGAGTCCGTAATGAACAGCCTTTCATTTCTTTTCAGTTATAAAATGGGGAAAATTTCTACTGAATTCGTATGAATACATGTAAGCGTAGACAACCAAAGGATACATACATTTCCACTACCCTCGTCAAAACAGTAAATGTTATCAGTGTAGTAGAGCATATACCCTGTAACTATATGATACACTCTATATGTGTATAGAGACGATTATATGCCTGATTTTCTTCTTCTGCACACACTCGATATCTGAAGGAATCGATCCATAAAAAATAGGCTTCATTTTTTTCTTTCTTAATGAGTTTTCTTGAAGCTATGAGGATAAGTGATCTTCGTGTCCATTCCAATGTATGTGTATGATTGTAGTAGTCAGATTCAAGTCTGGTACAAGACTACATTTCTGAAAATTAAGCTCAAATATCTTTTGAGATCAGCATGGTAACCTAACGCACTTAATGAGTCGCAATGTTAAATTCAAGCAATACAATAGTCGCATTAATACGCGATCTTAGTCTGGTCAGGGACAAGGCCACAGAAAATTGAGGTATCTAATGAAAAGCCTTTGACACACGCAATGGATTGTATTATGTTGAAATTCATCTTAACAATCACTCTGTTAATTTTCGCACGTATGTCCGTTCTTATATACGAAGTCCGTAGTTAAAAGTTAGCAGAAGTTTTATCTGAAATTTTAACTTCGATTTATATGATTTAATATTTACCACTGAATTAAGTGCCTTAATAAAGGTGATCATGCAAAAAATATTTGTGTAAAAAAAATAATAAAATAAAATAAAACAATAACAACAACAAAAACTTTTTATGGTTAATTAGTGTGTGTAGTCACAGTCGACAGTGCTTGGTCACTGTCAGTTTCTCTGTTCGCATGAACAATTTTTCACAAGATCTTTTTTCTGAATTATGCAATGTTCGTGTTTTACAAAAGTCATTCCTAAGTTTTCCTAAGATAAACTCTATTATATTGTGTGTTCTATACTCATTTGCTACAAATACGATCATACCAGAAAAAAAAGTCGATGACAATTAGATTAAACACACACACACACACACACACACACACAGTAACTTTATACAGTATAACTCGGGTATAAGAGAGTTCGGAGAAGACGTTTCTTATATCCGGGTTTGGTCTTTTTTGTTTACGTAACACCGGCTCTAATTTGGGACCAGAGACAATCTCTCTTATATCCTGGTTTATCTTATATAGGGTATCTTATATCCGGGTTATACTGTATATTTATCAGACTCATAACCAAGAGAATAATGGGAATTTTCTTTGTTATAGTCATACGAGTCATTTTAACCATTATATCCGTGATTTGGTTCACGAGTAATAACTAGGTAGACTACACTATTTTCTCATTCACTTTCTTTCCCCATCGTAGTCAAGCAGACGTATCAGTCTGTAATTAATCACGTCATTAATTATGCTAATGTTTAGCGACCTAGGTTAGTAGGTTATCATAACTAGGTGCTTTATACTTCTGAACTTATGCTTCATGTAAGCTGAATTCAATAGATATTAAATGAATAAAAAAAAATAAAACAGTATCTCATCGTAATTCATTTCTCTGGTAATTTTAAAACATTTATTTTTGTTAATTTGATGTCGTTTCCTGTGTTCTAAAAGTGAAAGTAAGAGAAAAGCTGAAAAATAAATACCCCTCCCCAAAAAATAAACAAAACACGGGGGAAAACGTATGAAAATGTCACTACCAACGCCAAGAATTGAACCCTGATCGTTTATTTATTTATTAATCTTTTATGCTTGACGAGGTGACACAAATTTCAACATTTGATAGGGGCGGGGTCGTCTCCTGCATCGTGCCACACTCACAACCATCAACTACTGCTATTACAACAACAACAACAATCATAACATCAAATAAACCGTAACGTTTCAAAAGCCAGTTCCACCCACCCCTTCCCTCTCTCTTCCTCCCTCGCACCTGCCACTTCGGACTTAATTACGTTGGACTTTCTTTTTTTTGTTGTTGTTTCTCTGTTGTTTATGTTTTCCTTTGGATGATTACAACTGAACTTTCCATATAGTCCAGCATATGAATAGATGCTCAACACCATCCATAAATGTCAAATAGAGAAAACACCGTTGGGTTTTATATTTCATAAGATTTTAAAACCAGACCGCCTCCCCCCACATACACGCACCAAGTTAAAATCCAACAAGGTGGGCGGAAACTACAAAAGAGAATCTCATTTCTACTCTTGGCTGTTACCAGTGAGAACGTTGTTATACCTTGAGGGAAGAGTGATCTGAGTGGGAGCATAATGTTTTTTTATTATCCTAACTAACAAAATCAGTTAAAAAAAGCAAAAAAAACTATTTATTAAGAATATTGTCAATAAAAGAGATTTTGACTATTACTGTTTATTTTTCCGATGATTATTTATTTATTCATTTATTTATATCTATTTTTTGAGGCGGGTAAAATGATTTTCGTCGACTTTTTCTTAAAGAAAAAAGAAGCAAATAAATATAAAATGTATTTTTGAAATTAATATAATTTTAATTTTATTTAGTGACTTTCATCTGAAATCCGAAATAGTGAAATAAAATATCTAAATTTAATTGATCCATAAAAATAAGATATTTAACTTCAGCGTTAAAAAAACGTTGATTTTAATTTTATTAATTATATATATATATATATATATATATATTGTGTGTGTGTGTGTGGTACCTTTGTAAAAACTTTTAAACATTTTCATCTGTAAGGAGTGCGCCACTAATTTTTTAAATCACGGGGTGTGATCACAAAGTATCGAAACTGAATCTGTAAATAGATTTAAATAAAATTTAAACGAAGACATATGTTTAACTGGGCAACTTAGTCAAGTTTAGACGCCTAAATGAGTGCCAATTCTTAATTTTTTTTTTTCCAGTAGATTTTTGGGCGAAAAACAGGATTGTGTAAGTGTAGCATTCTTTACACTCACACCAGATCCCCTTAACTTTATGCAACTTTTTCTTATTTTATGCGTGAATATTCATCAGAAGGGTAAAGTTGGAGGGCGTGGCAAATTCTAAAAGCGATACGATGGCGGAGCCTCACACCATATCAAAAGAGAATTTTTAGAGATGCTTCGATCAATGGAAAACTCACTGGAATCGTTGTTGAAATGTCAAATGGTACTAGTATGAAAAAAGAAACCCATTAATGTTTCATTCATTGTTTATTTCTGTCTTGGTAAATACAGGTTCAGTCTTTTTTTTATACACTTCGTATAAAGACTGGTTATTTTTTTTGACAAGCCATTTTATGGGTTCGAAATCTAATGCTTATCAAACCCTTAAACAAAAGATATTTTCTCGTTGTGCCATTTTACGATTGGTTACTCCCATCTTTATTTTGACCCGAATTAATAAGGGGAAATTTATTCATTTTACTTGATGACTTCAAAGAAAATTATTTTTTGCATCGATTTGTTTTCGATTAAAAAAAATGTCCTGTGATGAATGGGAAGTATTTTTCATTTTCTTCCAAAAAGTTAAATTTATTCCATTGAGCAAACCTCTTCTCCACTCCAATCCTCTAAAATACTTTTCACTTTTTCTTGTTTTATCACCGTCTTCTTTCTTTCTATCAAGGCACTGATAGATTCTTTATTAAATATTATTTATACACCAACATGCATTATTCACATTGCAAATCAGGCAAAAATGTGTGTGTGTGTAATATATATATACACACACACACACATACACAAGTTTATATTGAACATGTATATGCAGCTTTCTAAAAGTAACATAAAATCTTCACTGATTATTTTTTATGAAATTTTATTTGTAGGATTAAGACGTTTTTCTTAAGACGACGGTTTGGATCATTTTAATTGTTCAAACCCCATCGATCGACAAATTCTAATGATAAAAAATCCTCGATAAGTTTAGTTTTTAAAACAAAGAAAATTCGTAGAAAAAAAAACAACAAATGAATGAAACTGAGATTCAGATTTTTTAACTAACAAACTTAAAGACATTTTGTTTATCTCTATTTTGACTGTTAATTCTTTAAGATACAATTTAAAATTTTCTCTTTAAATGTAGATAACACACACAAATTAACCTTTTGCTAATAGTGTGTATGTTGCATGTTACGAATAAATATGACCTCATCAAACATGTGGGAATACAACAGTTGTGTATATATAACTTTGACATACACCGACCACAATGTATGGTAACACCTATATATACAGCCTTTCTCCACGGCTAGGCTTGGTTGTTTATTGATATTAGTTTTACATTATTTCAAAAGTTAAAAAAGGTCTACTGGTATGAATATTATTGAAATAATAATGTTGAGTTTATTTCTTTTAGGTCTAAGTCGTAGATTCATCATTCAGACGAAAAACAAGCCTCTTAGAAAAGTATTGGGAGACTTCTGTCACTTGATCTCCAGTGAAAGTTATTAGTGATATAAAACTCTATAAAATAATTATTGTTTTGGTATTAAGTGCGCGTTTACTAGACTATTGGTGTGAAAACTCAATGAAGAAGAAAAACAATGCTGAGTCAAATGTTTATTGATTTAAGGAGACTTGCAGTCACTTGATCCAAACGAGCAATAATTAATGGCGTGAAAATGCAAATAATACATACGAGGACCCCCCCCAATAGTTTAGTCTTAATCGCGAGATAAGAGTACTTGTTCATTGTACAAATGTGGAGGAGATACACTGAAGTTGATTTCCGGTGAAACTATGTGAGAGATGATATTGATGTAGGGAAAAAGGAAAGAAAAACTTCAGAAGATGGATTAGTCTAATAGTAATATCCTTTAAAAAATAGGTACCTTATATATATATATATATATATATATATATATATATATCGAGAGAACATTGGCTAGTTTATACTTTTTGATTTCGACTGGTCGTTGGTTTAGCACTGTGGTATAGTGGGCTCAGTTTCGACACAACCAACAGAAACCCTTGCAAGCATCATGCTCTTTAATCTGTTAAAATGTATGACATAAAAATATTTTCACTTTTCGATGAGTAAAGTTACTGTTAATGTTTGACGATGATGATGACGAGTTAAAGATTAAAAAAAACAACAACAACAACAACCAAAAAAAAACTCCGGTTTCTAACCGAACGACCAAAGTCACACTAAGAAATAACACGGTTCAAATTTATGCCCCATTAAACATTGTTTACTCGAAAATCTATGTTTGATTACCATCAAATTTTTCCCCAAAATTTTTTTTCCAGCGACATTCAAGAAAAGAAAATTGCTTGGTCGGCCACAAAATAATGCGTAACGTCATTGCGTGTTTCGTTTTTATTTCAGAAGTTGTCATTCTGTTTCTCCTGTGACAAGTAATATTTATTGACAAGCATCACCTTTGAAGGGTTTTGAACCGTGAATCTTGTTGAATCTTTGAACGATTTAACTCAAAAGTCCCCCCCCACTACCGACGTGAGTGCACTTGAGTGACAAATTCTGATTTTGTTGTTACAGAGACGAAAAATTGAATCGTTAATGACGTCATCAGCCCAGAGGTTGGAGAGTGATGTCTATTTCCTCACTTGATATAAGTACAAAGTAAGTGTTGGACATATAAGTGAAAAGTAAGTGTTGAAAATGCACAAGTTGATCTTTAAGTCTCTTCCTGATTGTTGTCATTGAATTGGACAACTCACGAATTTCCAATGATTTTTTAAAAAATCTATGAATTTTACACAAGCGATAATTTCTTTTGACATTATTGATGAACATTAAAAAGAGAAAAAAATGTAAATAATTTTTTTATCCTTCCAAAACGTCTCTGACAATTTAAGGGATTTTTTTTTGTTTATGCCAAGACGAATGAAATTTTTAAATCTCTTGACCAAATGTCTGCTGCTTGACACCCTCTTTTGTTTGATTGAAGTGTAAATGCTGCCAATCATATTGTCTACAGAAAATGACTTCTTCAATGATAAAAATAACATTTTGGTCTAGTTTTCAAATTCAACGAGGGAATTCATTATTCAATTTCAGTAAACTATTTCTCCTTGTCAAGGTTTATAATGAGTGTAGCAGCCTGGCAATGGGGCAAAGTTCATGAAGATCTAGACTTTGATGCTTCTTCCAAACTTAAACAGTATAAGTCAAAATTCGAATTCATTCTGCTGATTTCGTGCTTTGAATCTGATATCTGTTGATATAACTTATTTGCTTTTTCATTTTAAATCAAATTGGTCCAAATACAGATCACTTGTTCGATGATGGAATTGTGGCAATACTTACTTGAAAGAATTTTGAGTCCAATTAAAAGAGATGAATTTTGGCGAGAAAAATCTCCTCCATTTGTAGCTTTTGGCAACTTTGAATGCTTGATTCAATAGGACACTCACTTTGTATCTGCCTATTGTATCGTTGGCCCGTTCAGGTCTTCGTATGAGACGTATTACTTTTGGATGGGATGAATTTGGGAAACGTACGAAGCCTCTCTAAATTCATTCCATCTAAAAGTCAAACGAATTATACCAATACTTGAACGAATCAACCATTAAGTAAGCAGAAACGAAGTATCTGTTCTGTTTAATCAAGTATATTTAAAGGAGAAAATGCCACACACACACACACACATACACATATATAGACTGTAAGAAACAGATTCGTCATATCGGCGGGGTTTGAAATACACTGATTGTATCCTCTGCAGAGGGGTAAAACTCCAGGTATTTCCTGGGTTCGAAACTAATCTGCATCTGATGGTGAAGCTTCAGTTCTGGAGAGAGTAGAGTACCCTTTCATTGCCATTACTCTCAGGGCCACTGAGACAGTAGTACCTGCTAGTGTCCCCTATATGGGTTAAATAAATCTGTTTTAAAATTATCAATATAGATTGATAATATTAATAAAAACTATACTAAGATTCAGGGTGTCTCTATATACATGAGGCCCATGTGATTGTTAATAACTCTACTATTACTTGTGTTGTTTTTTTTTCGTTTTTTTTTTTTTTCAGATTTGAAAATAATATAACTATTAATTCTCGATCACAATGCCTTGAAAAAAAAAAAGGAAAAATATATTGCGTCACTATTTATTTATAAACAAAATCATTCACAACTATGCAATCAAATTTTTGCGGCAAGTTTAAATTTTAACAGTTTTCCCCGGAAAAGCCAAATTTATTTATTGTTGGGTTCACAAATTTCAAGCCACAGGGTCAGTAAACAACTTCAACAAGAAGGTAGACAATTCCAGATCTGGCAGAAAGCTGACTGCAAAATGTTCTGACAATGAGGATGGGGTGAGTGATTCTGTCGGAAGGAGTCAGAACAAATCTCTCCGAAGACGTTTCCAACAACTTGGTCCTTCACGTGCATCATTGCAAAGAATCTTAAAGAAGGAACTTCAGCTGTACCCATACAGAATCCGGATCAAGCATAAACTCACACCAGCTGAGATGGAAAAACGTTTAGTGATGTGCCGGTTGTTCGAAAACAAGATTGAAGAGGATCTTGACTTCCTTGACGATGTTTGGTTCAGTGACGAAGCACGCTTCTGGCTCTGGTTTGGTTTGGTTTCTTTGTTTAATGGCATATCAACTCTTTTTAGGTTATTTAATGCCAAATCTATTCTCCTAGAAGAACAGTAGTGGTACTATTTAACCCATAGCTGGGAGGATAAGGGGGTTTCATACCTTTCCCAAGGGTATTTGCCCGAAAGTGAACGTAATAGCGCGACTGGAGTACGAACTGGCTTACAACGATTCCGCAGTCCATCGCTTTAACCATTACACCACGAGGACACCCCCACTTCTGGCTCTGTGGGCATGTCAGTGGCAATAACTGTGTGTATTGGGGCGCAGAAGCCCAAGACGAAGTGCTTCAAAGGCCCTTTTGCATTTCTGGGAAATGCACAGCACGAGTGGCCATTTTAAAACAAGGAATAATCAGGCCGTTTTTGGTTTGAAAACGCAAGCGAGGAGGCGGTCACTGTCACAAAGGAGCGTTACACTTTGAACACGTCGTGGTGTGAATCGGGTTGTCCAATGGTTCCAACAAGATGGGACATCATCACGATGGAATGGCTCAACCATCGATACCCTAATCAGCAGGCGCAGTGAACCAGAGTGGTCTCCGCATTCGGGCTTCTTGAAGGACAATCCATAATCCATTGTTGAACTCAAAGTGGCCATCAATTAGAAGATTCATGCCATGCCGAAAAAAGAATGCATCATGATGATTGACAATTTCGCTCGACGAATTAAAATGTGTCATCAGCGCAATGGCGGTCATTTGGAACTCGTCCTATAAAAAATGCATCCCTTGAGCTAGAGACATCAAATCAATATTTTTTTAAATTGTTATTATATCAACTTTCAGGACATGCAAGTTTTTATTTTAGTTTATTTTCTCAGTAATAAATCATTATCATATTAATGGGTTGCAACTATTTTGAGACACCATATATTGAACATGATTCCGTAATACTTCGGCCTCAAATATCCATAGAGGAGTTGAAATATTGTTAAAACCAAGCAATCATGTAAGAGACAAGCGTGTTTTTAAGTATTATATATATTAAATATTAACTGTCTACTATTAAAAGGGAGTAAAAGTTGTAAGATTTTATTGTACAAATCTATAAAAGTCTATCTTTGAAATCAGCATTTGAAACCTGGGCTTTTAAAGGAACTCAAAGTGCAGAGGTGTCTTATATAAACACGTAAACAGGCATCAAGTAGGTTCATGGATGGTTATAAGAAGTGTAGAATAGGTAAATGAAGTACAATTAGATAACAAAAAAACGTTCTATATAATTAGATAACAGAAAAACAATCCATTGAATCCTAAACACTCACACACACACACACGGGCAAGAATGATTGTAATAATATGAATTGAATATCAAAACCGATTGTGGCTTTCTGCGAGAAGACTGAAATTTTTACCTGAATTTTTAATCAAAAGAAAAAATTAAAACAATAATGAAATAAATAATCGCTGAGGTTAATTAAGTGACATTTCTTTTCTAAATAACTGGAGAAATAGAGGATAAGGTAAATCTAGAAAATAAAATAAATTGATAGGAGGGAGAAGGAAAGAAAGTGATATTAATAAAGTAGAAAAGGAAGAAGAAAAAGCACAATTGGAGCGTAAGAAGAAAAAAGAAATTCAAGTAGAAAATATAAAAAAGTATTAAAAAAGTTAATGATTAAGTTGAAATGAGAGAGAGAGAGAGAGAGAGAGACTGTGTGAATGTATGTATGTATGTATGTGTGTGCGCGTCCATATATGTAAAGTAATTTTCTTCAAACACAAGAATCACGCAAAAGTCTTACGAAATTTCGCAGCTTAAATTCTAACATCAATAACAAAAAATATCTTTAATGCACGTCAACTACGTGTTTTTCTTTTCAAATATTTTTTTTTCTCTTTTTCTTTTTGCCGCATCTTTCGTTGCTTCTTTGCCGCTGTGGTCGTGCAATGAGGCCAGGCGGTCGTTAGGAGAAACGACACTTTCCGGATGGAAGATAAGAAGAAAGAAAAGTAAGCTTAATAATCACTCTACGACGAAGAATTGAACTCTCGTCCTTTCAGATGCGAACAGTATTCTAATCTTCTTAACTAGGAGGTCAGTCAACCCGAGCAATGACTGACAATGGAGGAATAGATGCGAAACAATTTCAAAATGCATCTACAAAAATCAACTGAGAATGAATCAATAAAATAAAAAACAAATAAAATGAATTGCATGATGCGATTGAAAAAAAAAATGAAAGAAAAAAAAACGTACGTCAGCAAAATGTAATTTTTATTTCATTTTTTTTTTTTTTTTTTTTTTTTTTTGAGATATGAACAGATTAAATAGATAGAGAGAAAGTGATTAATAAGACTCAAAGGAAATGGACACTTAGGTAAACAGACTAATCTGCCATCGACACACATAGATGAGGATTTACGCCTGTACAGACACGCACCTATACACGCTCTCTCTCTCTCTCTCTCTATCATATATATATATATATATATATATATACACCAACCCCTCCGCTCGGGCAGGATATGACACAAGGTCAATTTTTTAAGCAGAGTTTACCAGGTTTGAATTCAGAGTTTTCTTTTTCCTAGACTAGTTGCCTCAGCAAGGCTGAAGAACCTAGTCTGCCCTACTATTTACCCATATCTGGAGGGAGACTAATTGGATTCATACCTTTCCCAAGGGTATTAGTGCTATGTGAAATGCAATCAGTCTCGTCCAGGATTTGAACTCGTGTCGCCGTGTCCATTTCCTACGACGATAACCATTACACCACGGGCATATATATAAATAAAAACGTCATATAAGCTCTCTTTCACTCGAATATGCAAAGGTCATTTAATAAATAAGGGGAATTTTTTGAAAATTTAAAAAAAAAAAAATTTTTTTTTCCATAAATGTAAACTCTGTATTGTTTGAAATTGGTTTATAGTAAAAATTGTTTTAATTTCGCGAAAATATTTGTTTTGAAGCTATTCAAAATGGCGGCAGGGTTGAAAAGAGTTCATCAAATCTTTAGTGGCTAAAAGTGCAAACCAGGAAAAGTTTACAAATGGACAAAACATGGGTTTTTTACTACGAGCCAGAGTCAAAAAGACAATCCATGGAGTGGAAACATACTGACTCTCTGGTAAAGAAGTTCCTGGCGCAACAGTCAGCAAATAAGATCTTCTGGGACATGAAAGGAGCCATCACTTGATTTTCTTGAAAAAAAAAGTGTGACTTTAAACAATAACTTCCTATTGCCAACTACTTAGAGAAAATTCACCTAATTTATTGAATGACCGACGCGTGTGTGTGTATATATATATATACACTGATGTATCAAAACATGGCTACTTGCCTAATAAGGTATCGGTCTTTTCTGTACCCACGAAAAAATCTTATTCGATTAAGTATGGGCCCCATAAAACCTGTACACGTTTCCACTACAGGTGCGTGTTGGAAGCCAAGTTCAAATCCTGAACTCAGCTATTTGCGCTTTATTTTACGCTAAAAATCTTAGGAAATACATGAATCTATCTCTTGTTTCCCTCTCTCACAGCCGCAACTATGGGCAAATGGTAGAGTAGATTCTTTCGTTTTGGAACGGTAACAGGTCTTGAAGGCAAACTCTGAATTCCAATTTGACCGCAGTGGAGGAGTTGGATGATTGCATACACGTTTTCTTTGAGATGTGTCGTTAAGATGTTAACATCTTCTGAAAGTTACGTTGATTATGAGGATCTGCAAAACAAACGTATTAATCTAACACATCTCGAAAGTCTTCAATAGGATTTGGCTCATTGGAGTTTAGTGACTTGAGCAACACAGTAAATTTATTCATATATTTCTGAAATTGTTCTCGTAGAATTCATAAGTCAGTGTATGAGAGAGTATTGTCCTACCAAAAGATCCTATCGTCATTATAGAATATGGCATCCATGAAGAGATTTCCCTGGTCTTTAACGATGTTGAAGTGACAAAATTCTTTTCACACGGATAATAGGATACAGTTTTTCAAGTTAGAGCGTTGTCCAAACCATTACACTGTCTCTACCGGCTTGTAATTTCCCCCATGATACATCCATAATTACGCTCTGACGTCCACATTATCCAGAAGACTCATCGGATCAGGTGATCCTCTTTCATTGATACAAAGTCTATTTCCTATTATGGATATTGGTGAGCATGAGTACTTTGACTGGTTGTAGCAACGCAACCAAATACACAACAAGGATTGCTTTATTGTTTGTTGTGGTGTTCGCCAAAGGCCCGGAAGACCGAGGTTCAATCCCAGCTCGAGTGATACCAAAGACTCAAAAAAAGAAAACGGTACTTGAGGCCTCCTTGCTTAACACTCTGCATTATGAGGTATGGATCAAGGGTAAAGTGGAGCAATTCAAGGAAAGGAGAAGCGCCCTTCCCCTACACCTCAATAGCATTCTTACTAATAATCGACAGCTATTAGTTGATAGCTTAATTTTTATAGCACTAATTGCAAAATAAATTGATAATGCAACGATTATGTTATGAATTTTTCTTATAAAGACGTAATAACCCACATTAAGGAAAATATATTTCTCACCCTGAAAGGCAGTAAATTTTAAAGTGCATTTTACACATGTGCAATAACGTGATCCCTAACGGTTGTTTTTCAAACATTAAACCTGACACTATAGATTAAACCGTTTATACAAGACATCATCAACACGTGACGAAGAAGCACATTAAAAATTCACAACATTCCTTGATAACACTACAATTTTCTGCATTTCAAACATAACATCACTAAGGATTTTTCATAATGATCAACTATGATCAAAAGAACTCGAACTACTTTCAACAAAACAAAGCAAGAAGCTTTTGACAGTTTTTATTGAACTTTGACATTTGAGGCGTCAAGAAAAACTCAAACAATCATTGTCTGTCATATTCAATGATATATAATTAATGTAGTTTGTTATATTTTTAAAGAGTGCTCACTATCAGTGACATATCATATATCTAAATTGAGAGAGAGAGAGAGAGAGAGAGAGAGAGAGAGAGAGAGAGAGAGAGAGAGAGAGAGAGAGAGAGAGAGAGAGAGTCAACGGCGCTTGGTGACTGTCACTTTCTTGCCTATGTCTTGGTCTGATAATCGCACAGGCAATACATAGTGGAAAATTTTACGCGCTATGTATGTATATATATATATTGTGTAGTATTAATAACAAACTGGAAAAATTTAATACTACACATATTGTCGGAAATATATATTTCCATATCACACATATACGTGTGTGTGTGTGTGTGTTGAAATGATAGATTGTGGTGAATCTGACAGTATGACAAAAATATGTGGAAGGTTGGATAAATGTATTAAGTGTTTGATTTATCGAATCTTCCATGTGTGTGTGTATATATATATATATAAGACGGCTTTTGAATCGGTTGGTTTCTCGTTGAAACAGCAGTCGATAATGATATGAGTGCTTATATTTATAAAGGATTGAAGGATTATAATCGTTATTTCAAAGATATCTCCGTTATATCGAGAATTTAGATGATTAAAAAAATGATGTTCAGTGCCAATGCAGATCTCTATAAAATTACCACTCACTTGCAAATTAGACTGGAAGTTGCTTTTTTCTCTCTTAGAGTATTTTAAGTGTATTGCTCTAATAAAATCAAACTAGGATGTTCCTTTTTCTTAAACGCACACACAAGAGAATAGGTTAATAGCTATTAATAAAGAGATAAAACATGTATCAACGATGATGACAGAAATGAAGGTAAAATTGTCAGTGAAAATTAAGTTTTTCGTTCACAACTTGCTTTTGTTTTATATATGACAAGTTGAATATCAGTTTAGTATTTGATAATACTGACTTGGTAGGTTCACTTGAGATACGAATAAATTTCTATTGAATTATCTTCCTTTGTACATCCAGATTATAAAAGATCTTAAATATCGAAAATAGAAAGGAACGGATGACCGTTCTTTTTTCTCCCGTTTCCTTCTTATAACAGAAAAAATTATTCGAAAAATCCCTTTTTTGTCATGTGATCAAGTCATTTTTCTTGCGGTGCATTTTGTAATAAGATAAAAAAAAACCACAAGATTATATGGAATCCTTTTTCTCGTTTGCTATAGAGTATCACATCTTGAAAGAGTGTAATGAGTTAACGACAATTATGAATTAGAAACTATTGACATTATACACAAGTTTTTCTATCTCCTCACCCACTGTGTGTGTGTGTGTGTGTGTGTGTGTGAGAGAGAGAGAGAGAGAGATCTTGCTCACGTATATGCATGCTAAGAAAAAAAATCACCTTCAAAAGCTAAATAGGTTATGAAACCCTTCTTTTTATGTTTGTTTTTATTTCTAAACAATTGTTAGTTAATCTATTTGAAAATAAACAAGTTGTGATTTAATCATAATTACCAATATAGTAATAATAATTTGATATAATTGTTGATGGTTTCACTGATTTGGTGTGAAAAGAGGAATGAATGGCTATATGTTTTGGCGAACGGACGGCAGCTGTTCTTCTTGCATACCGAAAAGAAGTCGTGTGAAGCCGCAGCAAAAGTTTCTAAATTTTTACCCAGATTGGAAGAAAGTCTGCAAAAACCTTTAAAATTACTTGTGTAAGTTAATATTTTTAAGTGAAATAGATTTTAAGAAATGTACGTAGATCTGTCGCTTGCCGGAGACACGGGTCAGCGATTTCTCTTGATCTTTCAAGATTTATAAAATCTTTGACGGCTGGCGTTCCCGATGAACAAATCAGATTTAACTTTGCAGGCATATGTGATAAGGCGACAGAGCGCAGGCTAATGGTGAGGAGTGCATTGATCGCAAGGAGCAATTTATGTATTCATTCTTATTCTCGCTCCTCTCTGAACTCAACACAGAATTGTTTCTTTCCTTCTTTCCTGAAAACTTTCAAAAACATCCCACTTTTAACCACAAGGATCAAGGAATTCCTAGACTCACTTAAAAAAAAAAAATGCAATGGAGATGTAATAGCAGATCTACCAATGCAAAAATGACTTTTTTTTTTTAAATTGGAGTAATGAAAGTGAAAACTAATTTCCTCAGGGAGCAGGGTGTACTTTTGATTATATCTTATTTCTACGAGGTGCTACTATTTGGAGGACTGATATTTGGTGCCCAGATGAATTGGACCTTTAACTCTTACTTGTATGTTAAAATGGTAAAGTTATAGGACAAGTGGAAGCAAGCAATTATTATGTAATGCCAAAGTCCCTTAGATTATGCTAAAAGAAATACTAACAAGCTAAAGTGGGGGAGGGAATCTGAAAATAAAAGCGATTCTTTCTCTTCCCAAGTCGAGCGATCGAAGTTGATTAAAAATCCTAAATATCCTTTTGGCAGGGCTTAAGATACATAGGTAAGACACCCTTGGCCCCCAAAAAAGGCGGGTGGGGGGGTCTTGAATATGACACTAGACTGCATCTGGTGGTGTGGCTTCAGTTCTGTAGATATGGGGAGTGTGAAGTATCTCTTCATTGCGATTACTCCCAAGTCCACTCTGACCTGGAGTGGTTGTACCTGTTAGACTCCCATCTATGAGTTAAATAGATCTCGTTAAAAATTATTAGTATTATAGTTGATACCAAAGGACCGTGTGCAGCAAAAAAAAAGCTACACAAAAAAATGTGAAAAATAAACTTATATACAATTCCATAACCTCTAGGTGTAAAATAACCCCAAACCGATTGTTATGCCGTTAAAATCAGTCACCTAAATGATTCACATCAGACAGAAAACCAACACGCAAAAGGTAAAAAGAATGATTTTATAATAAACGTAATATACAAAGTTTAAATTTCTATAATAAAACTTTTTTGGAATAGAAAATATTTGCGTCAAAACTTTTGCCTCCCGAAGACCAAAAAATATTTATTTAAATCTTTTTTAAGGCATATAAATAATTAGTCGAATCGAAATTAAAAATGAAAGTGCATTGTCTATAACTCAGAAGAGTCATGGCTGACTTGAATGGTACAATGGTTAGCTAGCTATTATCAGTGAATTCAATTTTGATTGAGTATTCTCTACTTCAGGCCTTGTGCCAAACTCGGATCAACTAAGTTAAATGACAACTTTGAAAAGTCATGAGCATACCAAATGTACCTCGGGTATAATTTTGAATCGCCTCGATACTTTGTGTACCTACCAATAATGGAATTTATTGGTCCAGTTTGTATACGAATGATTTATTTTTTTGTCACGTATTACACAATGAGGGTTGAAGAATGGATCACTTAAAACGTTGTGTTAACTACACGAGGAAAATAGAGAGCCCACTTGTCAAATCAATGAAATGACAGTTGAAATAAATTTACAAAGGATGATCTTAAAAGCTGTTGATAGTAAGTTCTTCAATATATATGACGAGAACCGTGCGGGCCTTACTGATGAAGTAGCTGTCATCAAATATGGCGTAATGATCGATATTTTGCTGATAGATATATTTTTAACAGTTAAATTTTATGTTAGAATCAATAAGTTTTTTCTTAACAAAAAATTTTGCTATTTTTTTTCATAACGTTTCGGCCGATATGTCCTCCGGCCTTCTTCAGGTGTTTGTTGAACTCGGGAACCTTCACGGAACTTCGAACTACGTCCTTTATTGAATCTACGGGGTCGCCTGTTCTGATTCTGTTAGCCATAACCGGGTACAAGTGTTAAGTATTCCTGTATTGTTACTCACCTGCAGTCAGGATTGAACCTGTCTCCTTAGAAGCTTAGGGAAGGTTCCCGAGTTCGACAAACACTCGAAGAAGGCCGGAGGACATATCGGCCGAAACATTGTGGGAATAACAATAAAGATGAAGATAATAGTCCGAAAACCCTTAATGATAAAAATCATCAAGCTTCGTATCAGAAATTTAGACAACTAATCTGTGTTCAACGTTTATGAAAAAGGTATCATAACAAAATACTTTTATGTGTGTGAATTAATGATGTCGTTCCAAAGTATTTTGAACAATATGCGACGTACACTTAATAATAAAATCTGCAATGTAAACCTTTCAAAATGCTACAATAAAAGTCAAGAAAAATCAATAATTGATTGATTTTAATGGCATGTCAACCATTCTAGGTTTATTTTATGCCTAGAAGTTAGGGAATCTCGTTCATTGTACGTTTAGAGTTGCTGTGTAGATACTATTTACAAACCCCTCCGCTCGGGCAGGATATGACACAAGGTCAATTTTTAAACGGAGTTTAACAGGTTTGAATTCAGAGTTTTCCTTCTCCTAGACTAGTTGCCTAACCAAGGCTGAAGAACCTAGTCTGTCCTACTATTTACCCATAGCTGGAGGGAGAATAATTGGATTCATACCTTTCCCAAAGGTATTAGTGCTATGTGAAATGCAATCAGTATCGTCCAGGATTTGAACTCGTATCGCCGTGTTCATTTTCTACGCTGTGTAGATGTTTCTTAAGATTTGCCGGACATTGGCATAATGGTTAGAGTGTTCGCCAATGGCCCGGGAGACCTGGGTTCAATCCCAGGTCGAGTCATACCAAAGACTAAAAAAATGGTACTTGATGCTACCTTGCTTAACACTCAGCATTATAAGGTAAGGATCAAGGGTAAGGTGGAGCAATCGAGCGAAAAGAGTTGCGCCCTTCCCGACACCTCAGTTTAGTAGCTAATGAAAAAGGAGCCTTTGGGTCACCCTCGACTACGGTCGCCAACTTATATGATATCAAGAATTCCCATCAAATACGAATAATTAGCTTATATTTTATATTGCTTCAAGTAATTATTTAATTGGATTATAATTTGTTGGCTCAGTTGTAACTTCAAGTAAATAATAATAATACTAATAAATGAGAGTAGGGAAAAACTATGGAACATGAAAGTGACGGTGATACCAACTGTAATTGGCGCACTCGGTACAGTCACCAAAGGATTGATACAGGGATTGGAGGACTTGGAAATAAGAGGACTAGTGGAGATCATTCAAACTACAGCATTGTTAAGATCGGCCAGAATATTTAGAAGAGTCTTGGAGACTTGCTATCACTCAGACTCCTGTGGAAAACTATCAGCGAACGCTGGTAGGAAAAACTCTCAAACGAGTAAAATAATGATTATAATAATCCTTTGTGTGTGTGTGTGTGTGTATGTATGTGTATATATATATATATATATATAGCTTCAAGTAACTCTTCTTAACACAAATAATTTTCGTACAGTTTGATTGTATCAAGCATTCCTAATATGAATAATTTTCAAACTGATTTATTTGACCCATGAATGAGAGACCCTAACATGTACTACTACTTCGAGTCAGAGTGGACTTGAGAGTAATGGCAACGAAGAGGTACTCCCACTCTCCAGAGCTCCACAACTGGAGTCACACCACCAGTTTAGTGTCATAGCTAGGACACCCTCTTTTTTTTTTTTTTTTTTTTTTTTTTTTTTTGCAGAGGGAGTCTGTCAGCGTCTTCTAAGCTCCCCTAACAGGATGATGTTGCATTTCATGCGTTTTGCATCAATGTACCGAGCACATTTGATCTTATATATGTAAAATAAACGAAACACTATGTAACATTTAATGTTTGAAATAATATCCTTTTGCAAAATGACAACATTTGAAGGTTGTCAATCAAATGTTTGTGTAAATCTACTCAAACGATGAAGCCAGGAACGTGTGGCTTCTACTAAGGTCGACACAGGTAGAAAAAAAAACTAAGTAAAATAAGTCTTTCACTTAAAATGTTTTCCTCTGTAATGAGATAGGAATACATGCAGGTATAAATATTTATATACATATGCAAGCAGCGTGAAGTTAAGTTATCTAAATACCTCGTGTCTATTGATACAAAGTCAAATTTTATTTGCTTCTAGATCTTAAAAAGCCTCTGGGGTTACGTAAAAACGTATGTATGTGTGTGCGCTTTGCACGCTCGGAGTAGGAGTGGGACCTCCTGCACTTGTGTTTAATTATACATCAACATAAAAAAATGTCGTGGTAAACAGTCCGAAGTAAATTAAGTAAATAAGATGAATACGGCTGAAATTTCTCAAACAAAAAGGAAGTGATGTTTCCTCTACCAGGCACAGTTATTTTAGCTTATAGAAATAATCCAAGGTGAGGGACGTTGCCCAGGACCTGAACTTTTAAACTAGTGTAAAAAATCTCTTTCTCTAAATTTCTGGGATATTATTTATACTAATCACTAAAACTCTTGTAAATAACCAAGATGAGGATAATAGTTGGAGACATGTAAATAAGTTTTCAAAATAATGATATTTATTGAATTTTAGAACCCGATGGCATGAAAACGTTTTATTATTGATTGAAGAGAAAAAAAGGGATTGAAACCTTTTGAATTAAGATTGATTTTATTCATTTTGAATTCCAAGAAATTAGTTATATTGGCGAAAATGAAATTGTAGGATTTACTTGTAGAATGGAACGATTACGATGAACAATGACGTCATGTCTGATAGGATATTTTTCATTGGAGTATATTTGTTTGTGTCAGCATTTGTTCTAAAAGCACCAAACATTCTAAATGATCATCAAAATCCACGTGATTTTTTTTTTTTTTTTTTTGGTGGGGGGAACGAGTAACATGTTTCTTCTATTTACTCTGTTTTTATAAATACAGATGCATTGAGCAAAGAAAAATTCAAATTATTGAATCAGATATTATAGTCTTTATATGTCCGTCAAATTCGTTTTACCACCACCTTCATATGTTCATAATTGTTTTTCCTTTTTTTTAATATTCAACACTAATCTACTTGATCTTGCAGTAGAGAAATTAATGCAGATTCCTTTTTTTACCTTCCATCATTTTTTATATGTCTGCTTAAATTGTTTAAAAAACAAATCCCTAATTTGTGACAAAAAGAAAAAAAAAAAAAACAAAAGAAAATTCTCAACGTAATTACGTTTGCCGCCTCTTCCTCCTCACCCTAAAATTAAAAAAAAAAACAATCCTCAAGTCTTTGATCTAGAGAAATATACACAGATTTTCTGAATACCAAGTATTTTGGCAAATGCTTAGCAACATAACTGAACACGAATAAAACGTTTTGTATCTTATAAAACTTGTTCCTTCTTTTTTTTTTTCTTTAGCTGCAATTAATGTGATATCATTTATTACTGTTATTTCATACGAGTAGATGTTTATATATCCCGTCGATAACAGATTTTACTGCCTATTTAAAGATTTTTTTAAATCCTATGGCGGCACTGAATTGACATTGATTATCGACCGTTCAGTGCATAAGTCAATTTCTGGAAATGAAAGTGCGAGATTGTTTAATCGGCCATACTCAGATTGGAGAACGAATTAACTGATCTCCTCACCCCCCACCCCCACCCCAAGATAATTTTTAAACAGAACTTGTCATTTACTCAGCTTTGCATAGTTTTGCTCAAAGCCAGAAGTATGGGACACTCAGTGAAAATCGAACTCACTGATAGCTCAGTAAACCATTTTTTGAAGCAGTAGTTTACCACTTTTCTTTTTGCCAAATTTACTCTAGAATTTTATGAATTTACTCAAAACATTCGAGAAATTCGAACATTATGTTCAGATTGAATGTAGTGCGAACTTTAGTTGTTATCGTTTGTGAGCAGGACCACTTGTGAGATCACTGTATATATGTCCAAGAGTCTAAATCGAAGAAGATTGGAGACACTAACGTTAGTCTAAATATTTTTTGTGACAAAATATCCCCAAGTTTTGAGTAGCATCTTCTTTGTGTGTGTGTATTCTAAATTTAACTTTTTGGGAAAAGGTTAAATCGAGAACTGGCTGCCTTCAAAATCAGTATTGAATTGAATTTTTTTTTTTAAACCCATAAAAGAGGTGTAACCATCTGTCACTGATAAGATATGCACAACTACCTCAGTCTCCAAAGAAAATATCATTAGTGAATGTATATAAAATGATGTAAAATATAAATGTGCACATACACGTATATTTTCGACCAAAAGTTTTGGAAACAATTTTTAAAAAATATATCAGTGTAATCAAAAGCTCTGCTCACTGGTGTTCACATCGACTGATCTGTCACGATCATCCCTTGAACAGTCATTCTTTGTTGGGGTGGGCTGGTAAATTTTGAATTTGATTTATTCTTTTTACCATTGGTCGGACGTTGAAACTTTACAAGTCTGTTTTTTTTTCTATTTGGTTATATCTTATATATGAATGTATATATATTGAAGAGATTATGAATTTATTCATTGATTTATGAGAAAGAAAAAAATTATATAATTAGCAGGAATACCTGGTGCTGCCCGGAGGCAAGGAATGGCTTCATCTGACAATGCTAACGACATCAAAATGTTGATAAAATTAAACTTCATACAAATCAGAGTATGCGTCTTATCATTTGTTAAAAGATATATTAAATTTACAAATAAAATAAATCATTAAATTAATTTGGAGGGGGTTCTGTAATCACACTTAAGAATATTTTGATCCGAAATTTCAACTGGGAACGTCCCTATTAAAAAAAAAAAAAGAAAAAAAAAAAGGACCCTCTTTATTTAATGATTACCAAAAATGTTATTAAAATTCAATAATTAATTGATTTTTGATATTTAAAAAATTGATGTGTTTAATGCGTAAAACATTCCTATGCTATATTTATATAGTATTACGAATTTTTGAACCAAAATATTTCCGATCCTAGATAGACTTAACGTCAGACTGTTCTTATGAAGGACACAAAGGATTTGTCGATAAAATTCATTCAAGTTTGAGGGTGTTAAAAAATTTCAAAGTCAGTATTCGTACCTATATCCTTTGTCAAACTTTATCTTTTCAATCCAATTCTGCATAGTTAAGATAAAACTGTAAACTAGAACTAAAATTTAAAAATTAAATTTTCGATAGCTACTTCAACAAGGTGTTGGGGAGGGCGCTATTCCTTTCCCTGGATTGCTCCACTTAACCCTTGATCCGTACCTAATGCTGAGTATTAGCAAGGCGGCATCAAGTACCATTTTTAGAGTCTTTGGTATGACTCGACCTGGGATTGAACCCAAGTCTCCCGGGCCATTGACGAACACTCTATTATTTAATAATCTGGAGAAATTGTAGCTAATAATAATAAACTTATTATAAAGGAGATTATGTTTCTGTAATCGAAAATACATCATCACCGACGTCACTATTCCCTTAGTTGTTTATTCTCAATGATTACTGAATAAACATTATTTAATCTTAATCAGTATCTTATATATCAATGATGTCTTTATCAAAGTCTTTGAGATTTGCCTCAAAACAGGCCATGTTATAAATGCATTTAAAATGCTTATATGTGTTATACAATCAGCCAAACATAAAAGGTGGTGGGAATAATTTGCATATAGGTTTTAACCAAATCGATTTTGATAATTACTTGATGTAATTGATTTCTAAAATCATTGTTTGGCAGAGGTTTATCTCTTTCGCCCCTCCCTCTAAGATTTCAAGAGTTCTGTTTGGCGTGAAAGTAACGTTGTAAAGTGTCACCCCCGCACACACACCTCTAAAAAATCAACAGGTAACTTTCCCCCAAATATATCTTTATAATCTGAAAGTTTGGTTGTTAATCGATGTTATTTCAAAGAAAAATT
>CAUZXS010000398.1:0-5000 GCA_963585895.1 Sepioteuthis lessoniana
CACAATCTGGAGCAGGCAGCAGGTAGCAAAAATACCTACGGGAGCTGAGTTCCTGCTGCATAGTCTGGAGCAGTTAGCAGGTGGCAAAAACACCTACCAAAGTTGAATCCTTGCTGCTTCATATGTATATGATAGATAAAGCCTACGTGGTACTGAAATTGTTTCATTCAAAATAACACTTTTATGATGACAAATAATATCAATTTTGGACTCATAGTCACTCATAGTGTATACAAACATATATATACACACATACACATTTCAACATACACTCACATATACATACATAAAAATGTCCAGAGATGAAAACCTACCAAGTTTTCAAAAGATGATTTTATGTATAGAATTTTTTGCCAACATAAAATGTTTCGGTTGATCAAGGTATGTGACTCATTCAGTGAAACAAAAAAGGTGAGAACATTTTAAAACATTCTATTTCTATTTGTAACATTCTGTTTCAAATTTATATGATGTAATTTGTGTTCCAAAATTTATTTATAAAAATCAATTCTATTTCCCATCAGTCCATCTATATATGCTTATATTTATATAATTTGGGTCAAATATTCCATAATGTATCTATCCATCTTCATCAGTGTTAGTCTCCTTCTTTCACTCTCCATCTATTTAAGTCAACTATCTGTTTATGTAAGTATATATAGACGATGAAGTGAAATTATTTTAAATAAGGGATATATATATATATGCATACACATATTCACATCTATAGACATATATCCATATATACATTTACACACCTATATATATATATATATATATATATATATATATATATATATATATATATATATATGCACACACATCTGTTAAAATTATATGTGACAAAAGATGATCAGATAAATTCTAACTGTTCTCAACCATTGTTTGGAAGAGCCGTAGGACTAGGAAGAGGGAGAGAGTGTACATGTGAGAACAAATAATATATAGTATATATACCAGCAAATTCAAGAACATCTTCATTTTCTGGAAATAGAGTTGAAAAATCTTCATTATTACAAAATTCATCAGCAGTATTTCACACACACACACACACACACACACACACACACACACACACACACACACACACGTGCTGCAAAGTTCTTAGCCAAACAAAGAAGGGACTGACTTCTTTTTTTATTGAATTTTTTTGTACCAAGTGTGTTGAAGTGCAAAATGAATATGTGAAATAGCATCTAATTTTCTCTTCTTGGTTAGACTGAGAAATTTTTAACATTCCCTTACGTGTGTGTGTGTGTGTGTGTGTGTATAACACTTTTATTATGAACACTTTTTTCTTGAAGTTTTTACTTGTGCATTCAACTGATTGGTACCCCAATTCACCAGGACTGTTAGAATGAAATGTGTCAAACATTTAGGGCAAATATAGCAAGATATTACAACATGCTATACAAAAGGGAAGCCAAGAAGTCCGTAGCCAGTGTTATTAGCTGAATTTTAATGTGAAATTTTCTTTGTTATAATGTTTGATTTATGTAAAAAAAATGGAGAAGCATTGGATTAAGTGCATTAACAAGGAAGGTGGTTACGATAAAAAATATATTTTTGGTAGAATAAATGCTTTTTTTTTTTTAATCATTAGGTAACAGACTTATTGACTTCTCTATGTATAAATATTTTTTCTGATGCATTCTAAAATTCATTCCAGTAAACAGGGCTACGTACATACCATTAACCTCAATATACATATCATTACCCTTTTACAGGCAGATTGGCAGTACATATACTAAAATTAGAACATTTAAGGCATTTTTCTATTAGTTGCTTGTAGATCAATTTAATATTGATGTATAGAAGCATGTGACAAGGAGATGCTACTGGAGTAAAGGATTGTGTAAAATTTGTGAATTGAATTACCATGACCAAAAAATCTGGCGACCACTTCCGCGAGACACACACAGAAACGCTGGACAGCTGTTTCAACCTTATTAGGTCTCATCAGCAACATATACCATGATATCCCCCAGTGGAGATCGAACTAGCAACCACATAATGTAGAGGCGAAACTCTACCACTGAGACATTAATCTACATTGCACATAAGTGATGCCAAATCAACTAGTCATGGTAATTGCATGGCCAATTAACTTGAATGTGTCTTGTCTTGCAAGTTACATCCGTACTCTTTACAAAAAAAAACAAAAACAAAGAAAATGTACATCTGTGTAAAGCTTGTTTTGAAAAATATCATAATTAAAAGTGAGTGATTTATTGCTTTCATGTTATTGTTGATCAAATTATCATGTTTTGTTTGGCTTTTTCATAAATGATCAATTGACTTTAGCATACCCTTTTTTTTGCAAATTCTCTGAAAATAATTTGCCCACTGTACAACGGTTATAAAAGATTATCTGTCTGGAAAAGGGTTAAAAAAAAAAAAAAAAAAAAAAAGGAAGAAGAAATGAAGGAATAAACAAGGACTAAATAAAGCAATTCAAAAAATCAAGTTTTTAAAATCAATAAAAAATAATCAGCTCTCATCTTGCGCTAAACTCTCTATATTAGGCTAGAAACATTTAACATTCAAATCATTCAGAATTCTAGAAAATCATCCTGGTTCAGTTTCAACTCTAGCCACAATTCAATCAAACAGAAAGGAACGATGGAACAAAACATTTGGTTTCAAGAATAAAAAATAACAACATTTGTCAAACCAACACTCAATTCTTGAAATAAAAAAAAAAATAATGTGTGTATATATATATATATATATATATATATATATATACACAATAAAAATAAAGAAAGAAAAGAAGTTATGCCATAATCATTTTATGGTCATATTTAGTTTGCTGTTTTCATCAGAGTACATTTGAGTCTTGGTCAACAATGTTTCAAGTGGAAAAAGAACAACCATAAAATTTCTTGCTGGCAATTCATTATTGGATGATGGTCGGTAGAGCTGTACAGATGGATATCACAATTAACCATAAACTGGTTTATAAACTTGTCTGCCTGATCCACACAAAGATCATAGTTTGGATTCAGTTTTTTGCTTGATTTATGATTAGGACAGGAATGAATTCAGTTGGGATTTCATGGGGTGGGGGTCTATGTTAGAATGCTCAACACATAAAAGAGAATTTTCATTTTTGGTAGAAATTAGCTTTTTGGAGTTTGTTTTTTTTATTTTATACATTTTTTTGGATGAGTAACTTCAACCCTTTCAACAGGATTCTTTTCTTTTCCCACAAGTATATGATGCATTTAGTGTTCATTTTTTTTTCATCTCTTAATCAAAAAACACAAGAACTGAATACCTAAGTCTCATGAATTGTTTTTGCATAATACTTGCCTTATGTTGACCTCTGACATAAAATCCTTTAACAGAAGAAAGTAAAAAATCTCCAAAGTATCAGTTCCTATAAGGTATAAAAAAATCTATTGTTTTTTTTTTCTATGTTCTTATTTTGCTAAATATGCAGATTCTTGAACTTTAAAGACCTTTCATGGTGACTGCTTGTTTATTATTTTGACCGCATTCAAATAAATGTTAATCTTACTAAATAACTTCTAAAGGACACTAGATGCAGCATGCATTTGAGGAAGGCCCAAGAACACATCAGCCAAAACATTGAGGCAAAATCAAGATGAAGGTACAGATACAAAAAGATGTGTGGAATAATGAAAATACTTCATGTGAAAATTTCAGAAATCAACAAAACAATTTTGTTTTTCATTTTGCTTAAGCGTTGACCACAAAGTCCAGAAAAAAAAGATAACCAAAGCTTAAGTCAATACCCCCACCCCCACCCCAATATGTATATAATTTTTCAGCTTTTCATTAAATAGAGATCAATCATACAAGATTTTTCACAGATCAAAGAAAAGGAATAGAGAAAAAAAGGTTATAAAAAATAAGATTGAGAGAGAAACTGAAACAGGTGAAGAAAAGGAGAAAAAAAAGAACATATATTGTGGCTGTTGTTGTTATTGGACTGGAGGTGAAATTGGTTCAATTTTCACAGCAAATCACCATTTGGATGAGTGGTCAGCCACATTAAAAGAAAATGAAAGGATGAATAGTTTTATCTTTTTGTGGGGAGGGAGTTGGTTTTATCTTTTTTTTTTTTTTTTTTGGAGGCAGGTTTTCAGCTATAATAAGTCATAAAAGTAATCAAGTCCTTGACCTATTTCCCAAATTGATATTCCAGTTTTCAAATATTTGGCAAGTTCCAATCTGGTTTCTATTGATAAAAGTGATGGATAATAAATGATATGATGGCCAATCCCAGTTCTGGAAGGTAGAAAAAAGTCAAATAAATTACACGATTAGCATTAATCATTTTAATAATGAATATTATCAAAATAATAATACAGACACAACAACAATCAAGTAATTTACAGTGAAAATAATCATAACCATTTTGAAATCAAAAGATTAACAAATCTTAATTGGTCTGGAGTTCCAAATAAATTTAATTCAATTATTAAGAAATGCTTTAAATATATAAATTTTTCAGGCAATTGTAATATTTTCATTGATCTTACTACTTACTACTCATGAATGTGGTTCATTTTAACAAATGAGGATAGTAAATAGTTTTTAATAGCATGAAAAAAATAGAAATTAAAAAAAAATCACTTGATCATTTCTCAAAATATAAAAAGGAAAATGTAGCTGAAAAATGTTATCAAATATGGAGAGAGAAAAATACCAAAACTGTTAATTTTGAAACAAAGAATTTATCATATCTTAAAAAACCCCAATTCTTCAATAAAAACAGAATTACTTTAACACCAATTAAATGATCAATTCAAACCTGAAAGAGTCAAGTTGTCATTTTTAATATTATCAAACTAATATTATCAGGGAATTTCAAACTGATCTCTTTATTCAATGAACAGGATAAATTTTTTTTTTGTTTTTCTGTCCATGCATAAAATCACTTAATTATTCCAAGTTAATTCATCCTTGAGATCATGAGTTTTTATGAACTAATCAACACAAGAATTGAACTCATGACCATCACATGACTA